>PVLA01006840.1:0-115412 GCA_004027455.1 Hydrochoerus hydrochaeris | reverse complement strand
TATAATGTATTTAAATAAATAAAATTGCTGTCATTTACAAACAATTATGTGCTTGGAGTGAACAGTTTAAAATCTGATGGACGCCCTTCTGCACGCCCTTCTTAAAGAAACTTACAAGTATCTTACATGAAATAACACAAGTAAGATGTTTGGAGCATTATATAAAATAGGAATTGCTTCCTTTGGGAGGAATAGTAATTGAAGGACAGACAATAGCAATGTCTTCATGAGTGTTGTGATTTTGATACTTATTTTGAACTGTAAATAACCAGATGTCTGTACTCAGCAATGTTCATGAAGGAAATGAGTATTGTTCCATAAAAATCTTGATGTTTGATTAAACTTTTGAGATACATGTCTGGTATTAAGAAAGTTCTCAAACTATAAAAATCAAATTTTAGGCTATGTTGTGTTTTTTAATTAAATAGAGAACTAAATAAAAAGTAATACTAAAGGGGATGGAAAAAATATGCCATAGTGAGGTTTGCACATTTAATTTTAATTATTCTGACTTTAACATAATTTGAGAAGCTATTTGCTTTTCTTAGAACATTTCTGATGAAAATTATAGTTTAAAATATGATTAATATGCATGTAAAAGCTAATGAATTCAGAGACTACTAATATTTACACAGAAGCTAACATAATCAAATACTGTATCATTATCAATCATAATAAATTATGTAGTTTGCCTACTTACACACAAAGGGAGGGAATAAGGAATCTGTGTTATTAAAAGTGGACATTGCCTTAATTACATTAATCAAGTTGGTTACTGCTTAATCAGGGAACTTTCTATAGAGAAACATCATCTTGCTTCTCTTTTTAAATAAACAAATTTGACTTTATAGAAAACTTGTGAACTCTATTAAAATATATAAATCTGAAAGTGCCTGAATATTTTGAGATTCATTGTCCACTACTAATAAAATAAAGTATCACCAAAGGGTGAATCTTTTTTCCTCTTTTAGACATGCTGCACTAAAGACCACAGGAGTCTGTTGTGAGACTCATCCTTGTCTTTGCCATGTATTAGTCTAAATCTTGATTATCTCTTATGTGTTACCCAATGAAGCAGCAACTAACTCTCCAACTGAAGAAACTAGGTTTACAGGCTAAGTCTTCAAAAAGGCCAGTGGGCTCACACTTAAAGAAAAGTCTCCATGTACGGCTGCACAATGTACATCCTCAAATTTGTATAAAATTGTCCCAAAACGTAAAATCTGGATTAAAAAACCTCTCCGATTACTACAGAATAGAACTGAAAACTTTTTCAAGGTTAAGCAATGACATAAATTGCAAGTTAAACCACAAAATTTCAGTGCCAGTTCTTTTAAAACAAAATATGAAAGAAAATTTACTTTATATGCTGGATTATTATATAGGTTCCAAATAACTTACCTGAAATTTCTGGGAGAAACTTTAGTGGCACACATTTACCATCGAGAAGAAATTGAGCTTAAGTAAATTCCAGCTGGCTTAAAGTGGTTTGATAAACAATATAATCTTAAATAAAGAAAGGATTAAATAGATTTGTTTCCACTTAGTAAGGACGCCCACTACATTACGAACCTGACTAACCTTCAGTTAAAGCTATATTCTCCCATGGGTACTCTTGTAGTTATCTGCATTGAATATTGTCTTTAATATAAGGAATGTATGTGAAATAATACCTGACAATGATTCTAATCTTGGAGTTACTGCTAAGAAATATATGACTAATGTTTTTAAAGTTAATATAACATCAAATTATTGTTAATTACTAAATAGTTTAATTAAAATAATATTTTATTTTATTTTAGGCCAACTGACTTCTCATCTTAGTTTTCCAATGATGCAATGAAGTACTTGAGAATGAAATCTTAAACTCAGGAAGGCTCCTATCTGGGCTCACCATTTCAGAGATTTTCTTTGGTGATCAGCAGGCTCCGCCATGGTAGGCCAGCGTCGAGGCAGAAGCGTCCCAGCTGAAGGGAGTGGCAGAGTGAATCTGCTCCCCTCAGGGCAGCCGAGAAAGGGAGAGAACTGGCACTGCCAGGCTTCCTCTTCCTTCCTCCCTGTTCCCGTGGGCCCGCAGCCTCCTGGATGAGGCCGGCCACATGCAGGGGCAGGAGACCCCCTCAGCCTGTGGGGCCAGCGCCGGCGCCCTCCACAAATGCCCACAGACACATCCAGGACTGTGTTTGCTAACTTCCCAGACGTTTCTCAGTCAAGTCGAGTCGGCCCTAAAGGCTGACAATCACAAGGCTGAACAATGGTGACACTGGGTGATTTTGTTGATGCTTACCCTTTATTAGAAAAGGTAATAACTTACCTTTAATAAATAAATGTTTTAAAGTCATTTCCTTAAGGACAAAAATTACTGTTCTGTTTCTTTTTTCCAACTACATTATTTTAGTATGTATTTTGATTTAGCATCTCAAATACACTATATATATATATATATATATATATATATATATATATAATTTTGAAGGTAGCAAAATACAACAAAACAATACAGAACAAAGCCAATTGAGACAATGCAGTGAAATTAGTACAGAACATCAAAGCAGGATACCGAGATAACAATAACAGGCACCATAGTACATCTTCTTATCTTCACAATAATTGTCCTTTCAATCAGATATAGCAAAATCAATCCAAAAACAGAACATTATAAAACCTTCCAGAACAGTGAATAGAGCAAAACAATCAGAACAAAGCAAAACAATGAAAACAATATTTGCCTTCAAAGAGAAGATGGAAGGAAATCCCCCATGTTTGCTATATTGCATATGGTTATCCTCCCTAGAGATGCTCAGACCTCTGACCCCAGGTCAGCATAATCAACCCAACAATACAAGCATTTAGTCCTTTTATGTGCCTTAGTTACTATCAACTCCAGCTGTCCTCAACATCAAACAGGTGCAAACGAGGGGGGTGGGGGATGGGACATTGATTCTCAGCCCAGGTGCTGGTAGGCTCATGGGAGACACTGACTTGTTCTCTCCCTGGCACACCTGCTGCTTGCTCGCACCACTGCTGCTTACCAGATAGGATGGCCCACTGCTTTCTTGCTCATCCCCCAAGTTCTAACATGCATGGATCTCAGGAGACACTGACTTTTTCTATCCCTGTTGCACCCAGATACACTATATTTGCTGCCATACCTAAGCAGTGAGATAGAGCTTCACCATTCTTTATTGTAATAGACAGACAAATGTGATAGCAAATTTTATACAGACTATTAGGTAGCAGTCCCCCCAGAGACACATGCCATGTACACAGACTAACTCCTCCTCAAGGTAAGGTGATCCTTATGTACTACAAACATGTAGTAATAAAAAAGAAAAGCTGATCAAGAACATACTTGACTACAAACATTATTTGTCACTTCATAGAGTACAAATTCATTGTAGAAAAATGATGATTAGTGCACATTTGACAGAATATTTTATGAATTTTTTTCTCATATTTTTATTGTTAGGATCATTTGCTGAGTGACTACATAAGATCAGTCTTCCAGAAAATATTTTAGTAGGAGACCTCATTTCTGATCTCCCAGATGTAACTCATGAGGTTTAAAGTCAGCTGCATGTCTCCGTGTGAAGGTTAATTTTATGTCAGCTTGATTGACATAATGCCCAGATAATGTTTCAAGCGCTATTCTAGATATTTCTGAGGAGGTGTTTTTTGAATAAGATTAATATGTTATCACATTACTTTCTACAGTAACCTAATCTAGTTAGTTGAACATAATCTATTTAACTTATAGATTAATAATAGATAAACTAATCTATTTAGTTGAAGGCCTTGAAGGAACAAAGACTAATCTCACTTAAGTAAGAAGGGATTTTGTTAGCAGATTTCTTTTAAACTAGATTGAAACCCTTTTCTTTAGCCTGCTGACCTGTCCTGCAGACTCTGAAGTTCATATTTCTCTGAAATGAGTTGAGTCATTTCCTTGACTCACCCTCTCTCTGTCCTTGTCTCTTTACAGAGACTCACACACAAGCAAATGTACATCCTGTTGCTTCTGTTTCTCTGGAGAACCTGACTAATAAGCTCTGTGTGCATAGATGATGTGAAATAGCTTCACACTGATCACTGGTGTTGCCCTCACTCCTTGGCACGGGGTTTTGAGACTGTCACATGAAGAACTTTCATCGAGCTGGACCTCGCCCTCTCCTAAGACACTGAAGCAACATCCGCAGTACTTCTTCAGCCACGTTGCCTTATACTTGTGTACGTTGTACTAAGTTAAATGCAAAGGGAATTGTGACAGCTGTTTCCAGAAACTCATCTCACAATGTATTCTCAAGGGACCCTCCTCTTTAATGGCGTCATGAATAACTCTGTTCCCATGGTGAATTTTACTTTTTTCAATATGAATTACAATGCATTGCATTTTAAGTTTTCCCTGATTTGACATTTTGGAACACTTGTATTGTTCCTTGTCACATGTATAAATGTATTGCATAAGTCCATTAGTAAGTATAATTGTTTCTCCAACCGTTTGAGGTACACAATACTGTTTAATGGAATTTTAATGAAAAATATCTAAGTCATGGAAAGCTCATGTAACTTGCCCAGTGTCTCTTAGAGACCAAGTGACACAGCCAGGATTTGCATATAGGCTGTGTATATGCTATACATTCAACCATAATGTAACTAAACTTGATTTTTCATAGTATCAATTTTTTCCCTTTGAATTCTAAATATAGCAATACAAACTGATCTGATTGTCTATGAATATCCTTTCTATTTTCCCAACTGATGGTAATATATTTCTTTCACCTTTTTTGCTCCTATAGAAAACACAAACCAAGAAGTTGAATAAAATGATATCAATATATTCTAAAATATTATCAAAATAAAATAACTAAGTAGTATTCATTAATAAGAAACACATTATATAATTTACATGTTAATAGAACTAAGGAGGAATGTATGTAGTCATTTTGATTGGGAAAAAAGTTATTTGAAACATGACTCGATTCTGCTAAAGAAGAAAGACATATAGTAAAAAATAAATTACTTCATATTTTCTTAGTATGAACAGTATTACTTTTATTACCTTATAAAGCAGGAGCTTAACGTAGACGATAGTGTTTATTGTTTTTCCCATTTCATTTTAAAAATAAAACATAAAGAAGAGTGTCCTCATTAATACTGGAAATAGGTATTTGGAAACTTAGATGATATAATCAAGCAAAACTGTGTCACCAATAATGTAAAAGTTACAAAGAAGGTGTAATCTATGTTTGCATGTAACTCATATTAATTTATATGTGAAAAACTATAACAAAATACAAGAAAGTATATATAAAGCTGTAATGTTTAATTTAAAAGGAGCAGGACTTTGGATATATAAATGATCAGTAGAAACTAGTATGAAATAGTTAAGCTGTTCACAATACTAACAAAAAATACAAAATAAATAGATGCATATTTATGGTAATATGTGAAACCTATTTGAGAAACAATTATAAACATTTTAGAAATATATACAAGGAGTCACATTTCATTAATTAAATTAATGCTGTACTTTCCATCCTTTTTAGAGTCTTCATTTTATTTTTCCACATTCCTTTTTTTTTTTTTTTTTTTTTTTTTTTTTTTTTTTTTTTTTTTTTTTTTTTTTTTTTTTTTTTTTTTTTTTTTTTTTTTTTTTTGCTTATCCAAGTACTGAATATGGAATAAGCGATCATGAGACTGAGGATACTGGATAGTAGAATATGGTAAAGAAAAGATGTTTAAATGGGGAACAATTTTTTTAACTGAGAACGGAACCCATGACCTTGCACTTGTCAGGCAGGCAGTGCGCTACTGACCTATATCCCCAGCTAAATGGGTAGCATTTATAGCTGCATTTATGTCAGTAGAACTGGAGGAAATACCTATGTTCACCAAGGTAGTACTTTGATATTTCTTCTTCAGTATACCAGGTTGGGGTTTTTTGTTTGTTTGTTTTAGTTTTAGTTTTTTGTTTGTTTTGTTTTTTTGTTAGCAGGCAATGAACTCATTACCAGGCAAGCACTTGTTTCCAGGTCTTATATCTTGGGTCAACCCCTAAAGAATTTCAAACAAAAAAAGGTAAAATCTGCCTTCTTATAGGTACAATACTAAGTAAGAGGTATGATCAAACTATCTGGTGAGAAATGAAGTGAAACAATTATTAGAGTGTACACATATTGCCATTAATTCTCCTCAAAACAGCCCCCTGGCTTCCAGCACACTTACCCTCTCACTGTTGCTGCTTTGTAGAGGAGCTCTTGAAGTCCTCTTCTGTGAGTTTCTTTACATGATGGAATAAACAGAATACAGTGACTATTGTGCCACTTGCCATCTAACAGAAAAGAGAGTCATAAAAATATTCCTGTGTGTCTTGTGCATCTTATTTACCACCAGATCTGACCCTGTGAGCATTTCGCTTCTTCACTAAAGCAAAATAACTATAAAAGGTCAATGATGTGAGTTGACTGAGAGCATTTAGGCAGCAAAGATGGCACAACTGAAGATACTCACAAAAGAGAAATTCCAGAACTGCTTCAGAAAATGTGGTGTGGCAGTGTGCTGCCAGATACGATTCCAGGAGGACACAAAGGTTTCCAAACTCTTCATAAACAGTAGAACAAGATCATTACAGCTCACACCTCAACTGGCTTAAGTTTAAAACATAAAACCCCTGTCAAAACGATTTAACAATTGACCAAAAATAACAGGTAGATCTGCTCAGTCTCCAAAATATGAATTTAAAAGTAAGGAAACAAACTCAAGGAAAATACTGCTGAGGTGAAAATATAAATATATTGGTAGAATAATAAGTATGTATAGAATTAAAATACAGCACTAAAACATTAAACTGGGAATTTTTCGTGAATAGGTATTTAAATTTGGTCCAACATATTTGAGGACATACTTCATTATTAAGATAATCCACAAGCTATGTGGTATAAGAAATGGCACCTGCTTTTCTCTCACCATAATCACAGATATGACAGGTGACCGGTCTTAATCAAAAGTAATACAAAGCTATCCAGCCATTCACTCCAGCTCAGTGGTCTTCATCAGCAGGAAGGGGTGAACACCTGGCATGTATTTTCTGGTTACTCATGATGTCCTGGCTACTGTTCCAGGAAAAGACAAAAACACAGCTAATTTTTTTTCTATTTGCATACCTAGTAAACTTTCCATAAAAACTGATGGAAAGATTTAGTTTGTACCATTTTTGAGAAAGACACAAATGTTTTCTAATAATTGCATAGCTTCTTTCTTTTGTGTTTTGAAAGAAAAATTTTATGTAATATTATCAAGTGTTATTTTAGAATTACCTTTTACCCCTGATAATATTTGATAAACTTTATAAAATTATTAACCACTGAATAAAAACCAACCAGTCGTATTGTCAGGCAAGAAGAACAGATTTATTAGAGTAATTCAACTGGATAGGCAGCAGTCTGATGGACAGTGATAAAGTAGAGGCTGTCTGAAATCATTTTAGGCAACATGTAAATGGATTCAAAGAGTTGCTAAAGAAATCTGAATAATTTTTTAGTGATTTCACATGCTTATTTTAGCACATATTTATAAATGGCATTGATTTAAGCTGGAAAAGCCTTCTTATAAATAGCAAGAAAACTAGTGCTTAGAAAATTGACATAAAATTTCCTATTAAATATTTTCTGAGGTTTGTCCATCTTGATTTTGTGGATCTCTGTATGCACGTACACATAGTCCTTTATATTTTATATGTCCATATGTTATATATTTGCATAAAACATATCTAATATATAAACATATCCAGATGAATTTTACTCCTTTGGTAAAATTATGAAACTCGTAATGATGTGGATTTGTAGCGTCTATTATTCTGAATCAAACAGCATCCACTAGAGGGCAGCACATGCTAAATCCAGGCTAACTAGCCAAAAAGAAGCATTTATGAGATCCAGCCCTAATCTAAGGATGAACAAAAAAATACTATATTTTAAAAGTGATCTTACAGTTTCTCTAAGACCCTTAAGGAAGTTCTATGATGCCAATTTTATTTACAAATAAAGCAAGCAAGATCACAGAACTTGAAATTATCCTTGCAATTGAAAAAACTGTATTGTGTTCTATTTCCACTAATTATAGATTTCTTGTTTTACTATGACTTGAATATAGAATAAGAATGAACAAGCAAGGCCAGGCCTGGAGAAGAGCTCAGCAGCAGCACAGTGCCTGCCTGGCAACTTAGCTGGGAGTTTCCTACTCAAGTTGACATAAACATTTAACTATCACAGGACCTTATAATGCTGCATGTATTAATAGGAATATTCTCAGACAAAATAAAATGACATAAAGTCAGTTTAGATATTACTACATAAAAATTTATACATGCCAGTTTTTCTTTACTCTTTTTGCATCTTTTACTTGTTTCCATCTTCAGATATCAAACACTGTCTCCATGAGTAAGCTCCAAACTATGGGACAGAATTAGCTTTCCAGAAATTATAAAGGTGAGATTGACACCATCACAACTTCTGAAGGATACTAAAAGGAAAACCGTAACTCATTGCTTAAGATGCTGTGTAAAGATGGTGGAGGTATAATTTTCTCTGTATTGTTTTCACTAGAAATAAGTGAAAAGCAGCTGACTTTTCAAATTAACATTATTCTAAAGGGAGCTATCCCAACAGATGTTCATATATCCCAAATGTACGTGTAGTATCCTTCTACCTTAATCATTTATCAAGGAGACTGTACTTCATCAACAGGCTTATTTCTTTCAAATTTGGCTTTAGCATTTTACAGGAAGTACTGGAGTTAAAATGATACAGAGAAAAGGTTTTGAAGAATTTCTCAATATCAAGATAAGACTGATGGCAATAAAAGTTCTGAAAGTCCTGAATATTAGCCTTTAGTATTCTGCTCCATAAATGCAACTCTTATAGAGCTCACAGGCTTCTGAAGACAGAGCTACACTGAGGGCTTAACTCCAATGTCACTATTTTTTACCTCATTTTGGTAATCTATTGTTAAAAATTTTCACGTATAGATAAATCTAAATTAAAGTCTGTAATATTCTCCTTTACCAGCACTGGGACACAGTGCCTGATGCGCACAACATAAGGGAGGAGAGGTTCATTTTTAGCTCCTGATTTCAGAGGATTCAGTCCATGGATGGGAATATCTCTAAGAATCACTGAAATTCTAACTGTTCTTACAAAAAAAAATCCAAGTCCATATTATCTTCTAAGACTCTAACCAAATTCTTTGTTGTGATTCTGTGTGAAAAATTAAAAATAGATATACATTCAACATTTAATGACAGAAGGTAAGAATTTCCATTCTAAGAAGGAAGAATAGGAGATAGAATGGAATTGATTCAAAGCAAGATCATAACTTGGCAGACCAAACATTAAATACTATAATTCGTGTATCCAGCAGGAGGGGCAGATTGTAGTCAGTTGGGGTAAGTTTTGGGAGTCACAGCTCTATGGCCTTGTTCTTTGCAGGCCATTTGTCCATTTTTTTTTTTTCAAGATCTGCTCTGTGTTTTCCATTTTCCTCCAGAATCCGTATTCTTTCAATCTCAACTTCCTGTGGTCCCCACCACAACCTGTGCCTTCACCTTCACAGATTTGCACCATGATTTTGCTCCTGTTTGGGGCTGTGGTCCTGTTACACACTTTTTTCTAGCTTACCAGGCCTTTCTCTAAAACCTGGTGGGAGCCTCCAAGACAACACCACTACTGTGTTGAAAAATTAGCACCGTCTAGACATCAAGATCTACTGTCTGCATGAGCAGCAGCTTTTCAGGATCAGGGCTGCACCGTTCTGAGTGCCTTGATGGATGAACTCAAGGATACCATTTTGTCATGGCATTTAAATGAGCAGGTGTCCCAGAGCTCTCTTCTCAAAGCAAAAGTTCTTTCAAATAAATGTATTCTTTTACACATTTGGCCCTGGAAGTAGGATCTGATCAGTTTCTGAGAGGTCTTCAAGCTGGTTTTTTGTTTGTTTTTTCGTTTTTCTGATGCAATGTATTTAACTTCTTTTTGATACTAACATTTTCAGAAAATACCATTTCCATGGCCTCAGTTTTGCACATGCTTCCTTTCAGGTGAAACAGAAAACATTATAGAACTTTTCACTCTCTTATTTACTAATTTCAACTATAGGTTAGGCTAAAAGGAGCCAGAATGATGCAAGACATACATTAAACATTGGGCTGCCTTGAAATTTCCTTTCCCAGAGAATTAGTTCTCTCCTTCTAAATTTATCCTTACACTGTCTTAGCACATGGCAAAATATAGAGAAATTCCTTGCTGAAATGAATCACACAGAGAATCTAATCCAGTTTTTGAGAGACTCTTTACTCCTTTATGAAACTTTATAGGCCTGTTCACATTTCTAGTAGCACTCTAGCTTTCTGAATTCTGAGCAGAATCATCCAGAAAATTCTGCTTACAGCAATCTAGGGTTTTTCTAGCTGGTTTTCCCAAAATTTTCCAAACCCCACCTACAAACCAGTTCCAAAAACCTCTAAACCACACAGTCATGTCCAGTCACAACAAAGACATCACTCTCACTACTGATGAAATTTCAAGGAAGAGATTTCCATCAGTGACAGATGACTCTTACCACTTGTAACTCAAAGGAAGAATTTATTCTACCCCATGACTCCAGAGGATTTAGTCCATTATTGTTGGCTGGAAGGCAGAAATGACATGACTGAGGTATGAATGAACATCTGCTCATTCATGGTGGCCAGAAAATGGTGAGAGTACAGAGAAAAGAAGAATGCACCCTTCAGGACCTGCTCCCAGTAACTCACCTCTTCCACCAGACTCCATCACCAAACACACAAGACTTTGGAGTACACTTTAGATCTAAATCATACCCCTATTTTAATCAAAACAATTTTTATGACGTATATTCTTTTATTTCCATTTCAGTGTCATTGACCACTTATAATTAATATTAGGCAAGAACATGTGTTTGTATATTATATTTTTGGTCTACATATCTAATTGTATCTGTTTCAGAGTTCTGAGTAAATCTACACAAACACATTACTCACAAAAAGATAACAAAATAACCTGTCATATTGAGCTACTCTATATACTTTAGTCAACATGCAACAATATTTCTCTGAATTATCCAAACCAGTGTGCCAAGGATGGAAAGTGTTCCTATTAGTGAGGTACACACTGTCCTTTTTATTCAAAAGTCATTTCCACACATAAGCTGATAAATAACATTCTCATCTCTACTGATGCATATCCCAAGACAATAAGCTCATTATCACTGGGAAAAATAGAACAGAATAATTTTATAATTTACTGTTTTTGATTTTTTTACCAAATGAGAAATGACTTAGAAATGTTCCACTACAATCATTTGTAACACTGGGACAAGTAAAAATGGAACCCTCTGCTTCAATCTCACTCAAATCCACCCACTTTCCAAAGACACAAATTGAGCCCCTGTGCAAAGCTGTAATGGAAGAAGGCTCCGGAAAATTTCAGTAGCCATAATTTTGAGTCTTCCCGTTGAGTCAAAACACCATGAAGAAAAAACATCAACTTGCTTTGTTTGCATTCCAGACGGATAGTATTTTTGAGGCTAGGAACATGGTTCTCTTTTCACCACAGTATTCTGAGCTGCTTCTTGTATCAAATCAAGCAATCTAAAATTCTTTAAGAATTGTCTGTGTTGGGCTGGGGATTTAGCTCAGCAGCGGCATAAGCGCCTGCATTGCAAGCACATGGTCATGAGTTCAACCCCCAGTACCAATAAAAATAAAAATAAAAAAGATTTGTCCCTGTTATTTGTGTGTCCTGTACATGAAATAAGTTACATATTACAAAGAATCATTTGTTAAAAGACATTAAAAGACTGTGATTTGAATGTGGATTCAAATATATGTTCATAATTACTGAATTATTGATAAGTTTGCTGCAATGGATTGATAAAATTAATCATGAGCATTCTTAACTTCTCCATTCGAAATTGCAGAGTAATGAGTTCATTTGTGAGGTGCGTTACAATTATTACATATCTTCCCACTTACATCTTATTACCCTTTGAGAAAATAATTCAAGACCATTTTTGTGGCATTTTTCATACCACTTGTTATAAAATCTATACATAGTTGATGAAAGAAGAAACAGATTCTTTAACTCTGAGCAGTTTGAAAAACTAGCACAGAGAATCATTACAACAAAGCTTCCTTTCAAAGCCATAAAAGATGAAACTATATTGGTCAGTACAGAAGTTACTTAGGTAACCCTCATCATTGCAAGCCACATAAAGAATTTCACTCTTCAAGGAAGGCTGAAGCAGGAAAAATGTTGCAAGTCTGAGACCAACCTGGCTGCAAAGTGAGCTCAAGGCCAGCCTGAACTGCATAGTGAGACCCTGTCTCAAAAAGACAAAAAAAAAAAAATTTAACCGTTCAATCAATCAGTAAGCTTATGATCTCCATCTGTTTATCCTGGGCTATTCTTCATTACATTTTTAAACATTTTTTATCTCCATTTTTTTTGTTTCCACATTTGATGCTGAACAAAGAACAAATGTTCTAAAGAACAAAGGAAGAAAAGAATCTAAATTACTCAAATCCACTACCATAGTGCTATGTTAGTCCTGCATTTATAGTTAGAATTTTTTTCTACAAAAATTCTGCCTGAGGTATAATCAATTAAAGACATATATGCTCCTTTTTACCTCCATGTAAACCCTCTGCTGGAACATGTATAGTCTCTCCTTCCTTTGCATACATTTCAACCTTCTTCCCTGACTTCTGGGGGAATCTGGTTAATGATTTTTAACACTCTCCCTGTGTTGGCAGTGACATGTTTGTTGTGTAGAAACATGCTATGGTGAGACACCATTACCCTTACTGTGAGGCAGAAGAAGCAAACCGTAGAACAACCAAGAGAATTCCAAATTAGAAGTTTCTTTCTAGTTCTAAATACTTCTTTTCAATTTCTGCTGTTATTTTTGTTACTCAGATATCCTTATTATGTTCAGTTTAAGATGTCAGAAGTTAATTAATGAAAAAATGCCTTCCAAACAAGTGATTATCTTGTAAGGAAAGAAAGTGATTTTGAAAGTTGTTTCCTATAATATTGTCATGCATTGATTTTAAATTTATAATTACCTGGAAAATATAGTAAAGTTACTGGCATTATTTATAGCATATCTCTAGAGGAATATGGAGCATCAAAAATATATTAGAATAGAATAAATATGATAAAGAGCAAAAGAATGTATCTCATTTTCTAATGTTTACAGAAAGTCTTTGGACTATATCTTAATGCTGTAAATATTATTTCATGTAATTTGTTTCTCAGGAGAAGATGAAAAAAATCTGTGCAAATCCAATCTGAAAGTTACTCACATTTCTTTAGTAAAATTATGTTTTTTAAATTATTTTACTTCAGAAAAAAATTAACCAAAGTGTCCCATTGGCCTTTTGGGCCCAGAAAATCTTTTGACTCTGATAAATCCTCAAACATAAAATTAGATGATTGTTTATTCCCTTGGGTTTCACTAACACTTTGGAGTATCTTAGTGAAAGCCTTAAACCTGGATTGTAGAGCATTCCTTTGTCTGGTTTTGTTTCTAGAAACTGAATCACATGATATTTCATTACTATTGATGTCAAAATGTTTTCACCCTCTGGGAAATTTTATCCTGTAAAGCTCTGAATTGCTGCACCTGTAATCAACTAGCCTAAGGCAGGAGGATTTTTTTACTTCCTAAACCCAGGTATGCTTATATCTGTCTTTTTATTTATTTATTTATCTATTTATTTATTTTGTATGAGGATTGAACTCCTGACCACCTACTTACCAGGCAAGTGCTTGAGCCGCTGAGCTACATCTCTGGTCCTTCCTTTTTACTTTTATTATAACTTTTTTATTATTGTTGCTGAGGGGCTTCTTAACTGTATCTTTGTAGCTTACAATAAAATAATTATAAGTGTTAGTAAATATCTTTACAGAAATATTTAGACTAATGTTTTATTAATGAATGGGTATCATACATTACTCAAATCAATGCATATAGGTCAAAATTATACCATATATAACAACCTAATATCTAACATTGTTTTATATTTTTTGAAAATCTGTGTTACTACATGATATAATTCATCATATATCATTTGTAGTGTTAATGCAACATACGCAACTTTCCCATGCTTTTATTTTGAATGATATCATTGCCTTCCATTGGAAATATTTAGTAATGTACTACAATGATTTATATAGGAATAATCAGCAAATAAGAAAAATTAAGATTGGTAATAAAGAAACAATGAAAGTCATATTCATAAGCCCAATGATAGTGTGGAACAGAAAATCTGATGCATATGTTCATTTAGAAAAATGAAATTTCAATATTTTTAATGTAAAATTCCTTAATGGCAGGTACAATTAAGTGAAAAATGGTAGTCAATATCTAATTATTTCATTGTGTTATATCAAGCAGATCTAATATAATTTTGGGGGTAAAATACCCATAAATTAAATAAAGTCTATCTTGGCTCACATTTTGGGGATTAAACCTACAGTCCATTGGCTCCAAAGCAGAAATGTCATGGGAACAGGGTATCATAAGAAAAATCTCTCATCTCATGGACTCCAGGAAACAGAGACATAGAAGGAAGATGTCAAGGAGAACACAGTTTCCCTATTCAGATCCCCAATATCCCACTGCCAAAAGCCAGGGCCCACCTCCTAATGTGCGGTTTTTACGGGAAACTTTTGATCTGAACCACAGTGTTTCACTTCTGACTTTCAAAAGCCTCTTGTCCAACTCATCACACAAAATATATTTAGTACATCTCTAAGAACTGTCAAAGTGAACAGTTCCAGCAATATTGTAAAGCGTAAATCCAAAGTCTTCTCTGAGTCTCAAGACAAAGTGTTAGCTGTGAGCCTCTACAAAAATAAGAAAGTTTAAAAGACTCCATACATTGGTATAGGGTAAATATTTCCATTCCTAAAGTGAGACATGGGGTGATATAAAGGAATGGAATCAAAGCAAGAAGAAAATTCATCAGGGAAAATATGAAATTCTTAGTTCTTTGACTTGAGCAGTCTCACCCCAAACATGGCCTTGTCAGTTGCAGGATTCTTGGCTTGTCCTTGGGCTGGTTCATCCTACTGACAGTAAGTTTCCCATAGGAGACTTTTTATACTTAAAGAATCTCCAAACTCCTTGGGGTGCTGAGAAAACAGGCAGCCAGCATGCTGCTCTGGTAAGTGGCTGTGGCCTCCCAAACTGCAGCCACCCCAGGGCGAGCACCACATCAGTTTCCTGAGCTTTGTGCCACGTTGGAACTTGGGGCACTGGGAAAACAGGCAGCCAGCTCACCACTGAGGTAGGTGGCTGTGAGCCTACCGGTGCGCGGGCTAAGAATCAAACACACACGCCCCCCCCAGCAAGTGAGAGCCAGAGATCTGAGCATCTCTTGAGAGTTTGACTATATGCAATATAGCAAATAAGGGGGATTTTCTTCTGCCATTTCCTTGAAGGCAAATATTTTCAACACCAAATATTTTTATCTCTGTTTTGCTCTGTTCTGATCAATGGTATTGCTCTATTCAATATTCTGCTTTTATAATTTCGGTATTTCCTTTGATATTGCTCTACCTGATTGAAGGAACAACTATTGTGAAGAAAATAAGATATACTATTGCACTGATTGCTGTTATCCCAGTAACCTGCTGTGAGATTCTGTAACAATTTCACTGCACTGCCTCAATTGGCTTTGTCCTTTTACATCCTGAATCCTGTAAATGGTGAGCTTTGGCCTATTCCTAAAATGTCTTCAAGCTAGCTTTCCTATTCTTTGTGATGTGAAATATTTAATGTTATTAATGCCAATCCTTTTAGCAACTATTCTCTTTTTGTGTGTGTATTTTGGTTTTTGAGACAGGGTCTCACTCTATAGTTGAGATTAACCTTGAACTCACTATGTGGCCCCAGCTGGCCTCAAACTCATAGAACTCCTCTTGCCTCAGCCTCCTGGCTACTGAGATTACAGGCATGTGCCACCACACCCAGCTCCATTCTCTTTTTAGGCCAAATTTTAAGATGACTTTTTCCTAGGCAACACAGAAATTTTCTGAATCATCAATTTCTGCTTTTATACTGATTCTCAGTATAAACCTGGCTAAAGGAATCTAGCAGTACCCATTCTGCAGCCTGAATATTTAGATGCCTTGAAATTTCCTTTATGAGATTCATCAACCCAATGTACTATATCTCAGTCTCCCACAAACTCTAAAGCAATAGGCAAGTTAATGACAAAGTTAGTGGGCTAATGTAGTTATTTCTCCCAGCTGAAACTTCTCTGAGCTTAACTTTTACTTTCTGCATCTCTATCAAAATTCAGATCTTCTAAAATCTATCTTCTATATGACACATCAAACCTTGTTCAAAACATTCTGGGAAATCTCTAAACTTCTCCAAACTTCCCTACAAACTATATTCAAAGGCTTCTGAACTGCAATGTCATATAGAATCACAACAAACTTCACACTCCTGGTACCAGTTTTACCTTGTTAGTTACTGAGACAAAATATTTGACACTCACAAGTTAAAAGAGATGTTTATTTTGGTTCACAGAGTTTTAAAATTCAATTCATGGTTGGTTGGCTCCAAGGTAATAAAGCATGCTACTGGTTGTTAGAAACTGAGAGTAAAGAAAGTATAAAATGTACAATAGATACTTTGAAGTGGGAAGAAATTGTTCAAAAGGAAAAAGGACCTAGGATGAGTTAAAGGGAAAATGACAGTAGGGGAAAAGGGAAAAATGTAAGTCAGTTATAGTATTAGTGTTTCTTAATTCCTTAAAAAAAAAAGTCTGTGCTAATATCAATTGGAGAACATTTTTTGCCCATGTGTACTATGAGCAATTACTTTAAAGAGAACATGCAATGTATTTATTATTGTTAGTCTATTATTTTGTTATGAAATTTTGTTTTACCTTTTTTCCTCAAAATAAAAAATCATGGTACAAGGTCACAATGGAAGAAGGTTACGCAATTTATTACAGTCAGAAAACACAGAGAGATAAAGAGAAGGAAAAAGATGAGACTGAAAGAGAGACAGAGACAGAAAGAGAGAGATTAGGACAGAGAGAAATCCACCCCCAGCAGGCCCCATCTCCACACGCAAGACTTTTACAGAACATCCGGACCTAAACCACTCCACATATTACTTCATTTCACTCATAAAGAACTTACCACCATCTATGTTCTGAGGTAAAGAATAGAAGCACAGAAAAGTCATGTCCTTCTCAAGGTTCCAAGCTATTAGTTAAACAGTCACAGGGGTCAGATTCCTGGAAAGCTCTATTGTCCAGTCTATGCTTCCATCTTCTGCTTCCTATTGATTGTGATTCAATGTTACTTACAGATATTTCTTAACCTCTTTTTATCCATAAAAACAACCATGACTTTACTAAATAGTTAAGTAGAATATGTAAGTTTTGATATTTTACTTTATTCAAGTCCTATGTTTTCAAGACGGAAAATTAAAGTAGGCTCAGTAAGCAAATGAACATCAAAATTCAAGCCTGTTATAATTTCAGTGACATAACAAATTACACAATAATCTTCAATAAATTTGCTATAGCAAATTACAGCAAACTATACTGTATTCAGTAGGTGGCAACTTAAAAAGCTTCCAACTGCCAATAATATTGCCATTAATAATGAAACATTAATTGCCATTAAACTGCCATTAATAATGAAAAATTTTAATTATGTAAGAAGATTCCAGCAATCATATAAGATAAATGAGACATTTGTGCAGGTACTAAAAGCAACTCATAAATGGGACCCATTTTTCTTCTGCTTTCTTTTAGTTACATGAAGAAATCTAGGAAAATATGTGGCTTCTTGTAACTCATTAATATCAGGCATTTGATTATTCTACATTTTTGGTACATCAAAACAAGACAGTGCCATGATAATTGTTCATGAACTGGGGCATAGTGTGTTATGGTGATGCATTGTGTCAACTTGAGAAGTTTAGAAGTTTAAAGAGACACAGCAGGGAGCCAGAGTTCTTATTTTGTAAATATCCTCATCCTGTGCAAGAGGAGGGCAAGATTTTATGTGTGCTACACTCACTCTGCGGGGGAGGGGAGAGAGTAGCCTGTATTCAACATAAGGAAGGCAAAGAGGGTTGCTCTTCTCCCCTTTTGCTCTGGCTGCTTTTGCTGGCTGTGCCTTGAAGTGTTGCCCCAGTGCTATGCCACTCTGCCTTGGAGCCAGCTGATTATGGACTGAAACCTCCACAAACTGTAAGCTAAATAAATGTTTTCTTCCCTAATTTTGGGTGTCAGGTGTTTTGTCTTAGTAACAAGATAAAAGTAACCAAGATAATATGCAACCCTCAAAGTTCCAAAATGACAAAATACAAGGTCAGTGACTAATGAGAGCAAGTAGAACATGGTTAAGTTAAAAAGTAGAACAGGGTCAAGTTAGAAGCTCATGAGAGTTTAAGAAGTAGATGACACTCCTTAATACTGTCAAAATCTGAGGGCCTTTTTAATTTTGGTGAAATTATTTTTTTAAGCCATAGTTTGGCTTCTTTAAAAGCAAATTTTGATTTGATGAATGATGGTGCACTGAACTTAGAAATTAATGGCAAAAGAAATTGCAAAAATCTGCTTAAATATATGGGAGTTAAATAACCTCCCGAATAATCAATGGGTTACAGGTGAAATTAAAGAAGAAATTAAGCAATTCCTGTAATTCAATGAAAATGCAGATACAACATACCAAAACCTGTGTGATGCAATGAAAGCAGTCCTAAGCAAGAAATATATAAGAATGAATTGTCACATCAAGAACACAGAACAAGCAAAAATAAAAAACCTAATATTACACATCAAGCTTCTAGAAAAAGAAGAGCAAGTGAAACCCAAAGCTCATGGAAGAGAAGAAATTGTAAAGATCAGAGCAGAAATTAATGCAAGAGAAACTAAGAAAACAATACAAAAAAATTAAAGAATCAAAGAGCTGATACTTTGAGAGAATAAACAAAATTGATAAACCTCTAATCAACTTTACCAAGAAAAAGGAAGAAAATCTCAAAAAAGACTGAAAAGAGAGAAATTACTACAGATCCCATGGAAATTCAGAAAATCGTGAATACTTACTTTGAAAACCTTTACTCACATAGGGTGGAAAACACAGAGGAATTGGAAAGATTTCTAGACATACATGAACTATTAAAGCTCAATCAATGAGAGAACAATTTTGAATAACCCACTATTAGCTACTGAAATTGTCAACATTACCAACAAAGAAAAGCCCAGGTCCTGATGCATTCATGGCTGAATTTTATAAGAAATTTAGAGAAGATTTAAGGCCAATTCTCTCAAACTTTTCAATGAAATTGAAAGGAAGAAATTATTCCAAACTTATTCCTGGAGGCAAGTATTACTCTGATACCAAAACAGAGAAAATCCCAACCAAAAAAGAAGAAAAACAGGCCAATCTCCATAATGAACATTGATGGAAAAACCCTCAATAAAATACTAGCAAATAGACTGCAGCAAATCATCAAAAAGATTACACTTATGACCCAGTGGGATTTACCCCAGGAATGTAGGGATGGTTCAACATACACAAATCAATAAATTTAATTCACCATATCAATAAAGCCAAAAATAAGAATCACATGATCATTTCTACAGATTCATAAAAAGCTTTTGATAAAGTCAAATACTTGTTGATGATGAAAACCCTACAGAAACTTGGAATAGATGTCATCTACCTCTATCTGATAAAGGCTATCTATGACAAACCAACAGCCAACTCCATACTAAATGGACAAAAACTGAAGGCTTTCTCTCTAAAATCTGGAGCAAGACAAGAATGTCCACTGTCCACTGTCACCACTCCTATTCAATATAGTGCTGGAAACATTAACCAGAGCAATCAGACAAGAGAGAAAAATAAAAGAAATAAGGATAGGAAAGGAAGAAGTTAAATTTCACTATTTGCAGATGACATGATACTCTATATAGAAAACCCCCAAAACTCCATCAAAAGACTACTAGAGTTAGTAAACAAGTTCAGCACTATAGCTACATACAAAATCAGCACTCAAAAATCAATAGCATTCCTGTACACAAACTCACAGAGAGAGAAATTATGGAAATGACACCTTTCACACTAGCATCCCAAAAAATGAAATCCTCAGGAATCAATCTAATCAAGAATGTAAAAGACCTGTATGCTGAAAATTATACTACTCTAATAAAGGAAATTAAAGAGGATATTAGAAAATGGAAGTACATTCTTTGCTCTTGGTTAGAAAGAATCAACATTGTGAAAATGGCCATATTCCCAAAACTGTTATACAGATTTAGTTCAATCCCAATTAAGATAAAATTAACATACATTACAGATCTAAAGAAAACACTCCTAAAATTCATTTGGAAACAGAAGAAACCTAGAATAGCAAAGGCAATTCTGGACAGCAGAGGCAAGGCAAAAGGCATCTCAATTCCTGACTTGAAATTATACTACAAAGCCACAGTGATAAAATCAGCATGGTACTAGAAAAGAAATAGACCTGAAGATCAGTGGAACAGATTAGAAGATGCAAACACAACTACAAAGATATTAAGCCACCTTATATTTGACAAAGGTGCTACATATGTTCGCCAGAAGAAGGATAGCCTCTTTAATAAATGGTGTTGAAAAAATTGTCTTCCCACATGCCAAAGACTGAAGCTTGACTCATATCTATCACCATGCACTGGACTAAAGTGAAAATGGGTCAAAGATCTAAATATTAAAACAGAAACACTAAATCTACTGGAAGACAATGTAAGTAGAATCCTTGGAAATTTAGGGTTAGGCAAACAGTTCATGAACAAAATTCAAACTTTATGGGAAGTACTTCAAAGAATCAATCACTGGGATCTCATCTTATTAAAAAGATTTTGCACTTCAAGAGAAATCACCAGTAAAATGAAAAGAAATGGGAAAGAATTTTAGTCAACAATCCCTCAGACAAAGGACTTAAATCCATAACACATAAAAAATTGAAAAACATCAAGTCTCCCAAATTCAAAGATCCTCTCCAAAAATGGGCATGGGAGATGAACACACAGTTCTTAGATGAAGATATACAAATGGCAAATAAATACATGAAGAAATTTTCACCATCACTTGTCATTCGAGAAATGCAAACTAAAACAGCACTGAGATTTCATCTCACTCCAGAAAGAATGCCTGCAAGAATGCCTCAAGAAATCAACTGATAACAACTGTTGGTGAGGTTGCAGGGAAAAAGGAACACTGCTCCACTGTTGGTGGAAGTGTAGACTGGTGTAACCACTGTGAAAATCTGTATGGAGATTCCTCAAAAAAGTAGGATTGGAAGTTCCATTCAATCCAGCTATTCCCCTCCTGGGTATTTTCCCAGAAAACTTGAAAATGTCCTAACATGTGCATCCATGTTACAGCAACATAATTTGTAATAGCTAAATCTTGGAAACAATCAAAATGCCCATCAACCACAAAAATGTGGGGGTTTTTTGTTTTTGTGTTTTTCTTTTTGAGACAAGGTTTCACTATGTAGTTCAAGCTGGGTTTGAATTCACAGTGATCCTGCTGCCTCAGCTTCCCAAGTGCTGGGATTAAAGATAGGCCACCACACCCAGAAATATGTGGCATTTTTATATAATTGAATATTACTCAGCTATAAAAAGGATCATCTTGAGGTTTTTATTTGTAAATAGTCTGACTCAAGCTAAAAGACTATCCTCATAAGTGAAATAAATCAGACTCATATTTGTAAATATCATATTGTCTCTCTAGTGTAAAAAAATAAATAATAATAATAAACTGAAAGAGTAATTAGATCCAAAATGCATAACAGATGTTGTAATAATGATAGGGAAAGAAAGTACTTGAAAGGAAAAAACAACTTGTAGGTACACACATATAACTGTATGTATGTTTAAGTGTGCAAGATAGATAACTAACTATACTACTAATATTTGTTCATCAAACAGAATAGTTTGTGCTGTCATTGTTTGATTGTCTGTTCATTTTTTATGCTTTGATTTTGTAATTTAACAACTACTTCTAAAATAGCAATATGTAAAAAATCAACTAGTGATTTCTTAATGTTATTTTTTAAAATTCTGTATCATTTCTACCCTTTTTTCTGTTTTGCTTTTTTTTTAATTAAAAAAAGAAGAACTAAACTAAAAGTTACTAGGAGAAAGTTCATAGGAACTTTACTCGTGATAGTCAAAAGTTCATGATGTTTCTCAATGGCAAAATGGATAAACAGACAGTTGTATATTCAAACAATGAAATAATAGTAATAAAAATAATGAACTAGAAATTTAAAAAATGAATAAAAAATCCTTGAAACAGGGAAATTAAAATCTAATTTTTGTTCCATAATATATTTAATAAACAAAAAATGTGTAACATATAGGTAAAACTTACTAATTTATGCTATTAAAATCTATTTGAAACATATCCCTAAAAAAGAAAATGTAGAGAATGTAGAAATTATTCATTCTGCCAATGAAGACAGTTAATATAACTACCTGCTAAACAGAATAATATGTAGTATACACATTTTTCACTTGTAACAGATCTTAGAAACATAAATCTACATATATTAATTTCACATAATTTTATTGTTAATAAAGATAATAAAATGAATACATGGTTTGTTTGGTTTATTTCCTTCATGACAAAAATATTCTTCAAATGTGGGAAAATCTCAAAATATCCCCAGGTGTTCAAAAGTTACCATTATAAAATACATTTTTAGGAACCATGAAATAAGTTTTATATCCTGAAAGAATTTGTAATACTCATTACAATAAAACTATATAAGTTGCACTATTGGAAATCAGAGATTTATCAGTTCTAGGGTGTTGGTACTGACTCCTTTCTGATGAAGATAAAAAGTTACAGGTTTAAGATTTACTTCAGCTATTACCAGCTATCAGCAGAGATTCAACAATTAAGGCAATATTATGCAACCAATAGGGAATCTGAGGTATATACTGTAAGTTCACAATGTTTCATGCCCTCTCACCTCCTATTCCTTCACTTCTGTCCTCCACCCTGAGCAAGTCAGAGCCCAAATCGGGGCATGCTAACTGGCTTTGTTTTGTATACTTAAGCTTTGTGCAGTGTGGAACACCCTGATATACCCTTCAGGCAAATGGAGAATTGCACATGGAGATTTGCATAACTACATCCAAAAATAAAGTTGCAGATGAAAAACAAATCTTCCAAGGAACATCTACCCGATGGTCCAAGCAGACAGAAATTGAATGAGATACTCTGGTTCAAGAGAACAGAATGTAAGGCTGACTCAAGCTAATAGACCGACGTTAGACACCATAGTGGAAAATTTTCAGCAGCCATTATCTTGGGATTGAAATTGATGTTAAGGTGTCAAAATTCATTCAGATACAGAAAGAAGGTGACCAGAGAACAGCAATAGGTGACGCTCAGCATTTCAAAAGTGTGGTCTAGGAGTACAAGAAGTCAATTTGCCCTTTTTGTAAGCTGTGCAAACCATGAGGGGCTCAGAAAGAGGAAAGCCAGTTAGCCCCTCCTATAAGCTGACCAGTGAATGGCCTGAGAATCAGGAAGTCTCCTCTCCCTATAAGCAATCATCTGGTTTGGAGGACAGGCTGTTGATAGCAACTGAGGTACAAAAAAAACACTAAATGCTTTTACTGTTTGATTGACTTTGCAGGCCTAAATCTGGTAGTTCAAGCATCTGTTAGGAGGATAACAGTATGCAATATAGTAAATATGGGGGATTTCCTTCTGTCTTGTTTTTGAAATCCAGTATTGCTCTCTCACTGTTTAGTTTTGTTCTGATTTATTGTTTTGTTTTATTTAATGTTCTATTTTGGTTGGTTTTATTCTGTTTTGTTTTATTTGATTTTACTATATCTGATGATACAGACAACTATTTTGAAGATAACAAGATATATTATGATAGCCATTTTTTATTTCCTATTATCCTCTTTTGAAGTTCTGTACTACTTTTGTTGTTTGTTTCTATTGGCTTGATTCTGTTTTCTTTTGTTAGGATTTATTCTCTTTAAAACAAAAAGGTCTGTGGGAAGAGAAGTTCTTTCAGTAGTAAATAGGAGTGGTAATCAGAGATAAGCTCTATCTGCCAGGACTAGAGAAAAATGTAGCTCTTTGCCTTTTGGAAATTTACCAGTGTGATAAGGCATAAAAAATATTTCCAACCTCTGAAACACAGTTGTGTGACTGTGTTATCCAAACACAGACACTGGAGAAGGATGAGCTATGATGACTCAGGGAACAGCTTGAAACTCAGCAGACAGCAAGGAGCCCAGTGTTCTGGGTCAACTTCTCAGCACAGAAAATTGGCAGATAGAGAAGATGTGGGCAGTGTTAGGTGCTGCTCACAAGGACGGGACTTAACCAAGTCAGTATGTGGGAGGGTGGTAAGTGACTGTTCCTTGCTGTCAGTGCTCAGCAAGGACACCAGGGCTGGGGGTCCTGCAGGATGGCAACAAGGGACGTGGCTTTGCAATCTTTCAGTGTCAGTGGACAAAAGCAGAACCCAATTAGTAACACCACAAAACCATATTTTAAGACGTCATTTGTATCCATTATAAGTCTCCTTGATTCAGTCAAGCCATAGTTCTTTTGTTTCAATAAACCTCAGATGGACTTTTCTTTCTTATGTTGTAACTTCAGCACTTTAAATATCTATGTAGAATTCAGGTGTTTCTGACATTTCCTTTTTATAAACAACATTGAATTTCTCATTTGAGGGCACCATGAGGTGATTCTTCTGGTAACAAGTAAGGCCTAAAAATAAAAAGTAAGACATACACACTCTGAAGGAAAAGATAATAAATATAAAAAATTTCTGAACAGTTAGGGTAAGAATTAGCTTGCATGGCAATATATTAAAAACCATTTTTTTATTTCATCTATAAACATGGCCTGTTTCTGAAAGAGGTTGTTTGAGAAAGATTGGAAGTGTTATCTAATCTAGACACTCTTGCTTTACTCCCTGCTCTACATCGTGGGGTTCTCCTAATACCTCTGGCTCCATAATCTGGGTACTTTTACTTCCTGAGCTGCTCCCAGAATTCATAGAAGAAATGGCTGTCAGCTGGCAAAGCTGGAGGACAGGACACTGAAGAGTGTGGTTCTTAGGAGTCACTGGTGAGGACATAGGTGTGCTTGACAGACACTGTTTTGCTCTCAACTCACAATTTGTATTTTATTTACAACTCGGGTGAAAAAAAGAGTAATATGCAAACAACCCTTATTCATCATGTTACAAGTATTATTTGGGGGTTAAAATTTACATTTCATCCCTCATCCTTGGCTAATTTAAATATTTGTCTTTAAAAATGAAACACAAAACAAAACAAAAAAATGTGCTACCAATGCTTCTGGAGGAACACACTTTTAGTATTTTATGAAATTTTAAATATATCCTGTTGAATTACAAACACATTAATCAATCTTCCAAATGCTTCAAGTGGCAAACAATGGTAAACAAAGTTGTCTTTCTCATTATCATAAGTGATTTTGCATTCACCAGATTACAATAGCTCTTTGGGATGTATGGGAAGATCACAAAAACCCTTTTGTTAGTGCATCAGTAAGGATGGCATGAAAAACAGAAAGTGCAGATTTAAGTTTAATGATTTCTATGCCTTTACAGAGCAACCTAGGAATCTTTTGACCAATTAAATTGATATAAGGGAATGAAACTCCTGACCTACTACATGTATGGTATAAGTTTGTGTTCTCTAAAGCTGAAGAATGAATTTTAGGAACAATGGAGGTTAAGAGCAGAATATA
The DNA here is from genome assembly GCA_004027455.1 of Hydrochoerus hydrochaeris. NCBI lineage: Eukaryota > Metazoa > Chordata > Mammalia > Rodentia > Hydrochaeridae > Hydrochoerus > Hydrochoerus hydrochaeris. The sequence goes on along the minus strand of PVLA01006840.1, from coordinate 89,544 downwards.
TTTACTGAGAGAAAGAAAGCTTCTGTCTAAGAGAGACAGAAAGGATCCCAAGCAAGTTGCCAGGGACTCTCTCTTTTTAGGGACTTTTTTATAGAGTAAAATCATGGGGTGAGATGGGTCCAAGGTGGGGAAAACTGGAAATTCACAAGGCAGGCAGGCATGATGTGGGACAGAACTATGGTTAACCAATAAGATTCATTGTTCAGGTAAAATTGATTAAATCTGGGACAAATAGGGAAGCGAGTCACTTAGAAAACATAGAAAGTGGACATTCTTAGGGAGCAGTGACTCTTCCCTTAGGGGGTTGGGATGGTGACTCCCGACTTCCTTAGGATGATACAGAACTTTTTAGAATATCAGTCCTTAGCATATGGGTACAAGTGTTTGTCTTGAGGCCTGGCCCACAGCAGGAGGTGTCTGTCTCCCCCACAGTTGCAAGATATCTTGGCTTCTGCACTGGCTTCTTTGAGGACCTAGCCTGTCTCACTGCCTATAATATTTCTAACTAACTCAACTGCCTATAACAAAATCTTACACAATTTTTCACATTTTTCTCAAAGTTAAAAAAAAATGTAGCTCAGTGCAAATGACATGGATTCAATTTATATGGTGCGATAGCTTCACAAAATTTTTCAATAAAATAAATACTGGACATAATCTAGATCTCTCAGTTTTATCACATCTGGGACACAGATATAAGTATGATATACTCTATCCTTCCCCCATTTTCCTGAATACTGTAGACTAAGCGACAAGGCTGATTCATACAACATAGTCTCCTTCACTTTTGTCTGGCTTAGGACCTCTGTCCTACTTTATATTTAATATTTTTCAAAATTCTTTTTGTATTTGAAAGTATTTTTGCCATACATTGTGTTGAACCAACATATCTTTGATGTGTCCTTTTTCTAAAAAAATATATATATATATTCATAAGCATTTTTCTATATGTAAATGGATGACTATATAATCTTTACTTATAATGTTTACTTAGTACATAAATGAGTGAAACAAAGAAATAATACTAAACTATATAAGTCAACAATATTCATCACAGCTGGATGTGCCATAGCTAGAAAATATCATGCATACTTAGATATCATTTGTTATTATCCTCCACCAAACACTTGTGTTATGGTTGTACTTATTTTTCTCCTTCTGTCAGTAATATAAATAGAGCTGTGCTGTTTGTGGCAGGTTAATTTATGCCTTCACTATCATGCATTTGTAGAGTAGTTCAGCCTGGATAGACCTCAATCTAGGTATGTTTTTTACCACCTACAGTGGGAAAGTGAACATTGACCCTTTTTCAATACTCAGCATGGTCCAGGCAGTTTCTATTTTTAACCGCATGGAAAGGTTATTGGAATTCCAGTGAATTAACTCCAATCTACGATTTCTAGTGCAACTCATGGCAAGAATAAAGACACTAAGACTCAGGACCAAGGGATCCTGAGTCCAACTTGGATGAAGGTTTATCAGAACAAAGGACTTGACCCAGGGCCTAGCCTGGACTTTATTAATTCATGAAGAAAGAAGTGGCTAGAGGATGACTGATTGTGACAAAGGTGGGAATTATGTGAGTACTGTGAGCTGGGGTAGCTAGGAAGCCAGAAAGCACCTCTGCAATGTGCAGAGAGAAGGTTATTCAGAAAGACCAATCTGCATAACACAATTAAGGTACCTTTTAATGTTTAGGAGACTGGTGCTTCAGTTCTGATGTGCGAAGCTTTTCTGCCCTACAAAGTTATGGCCTCTTATCTCAAGGCTCAAACCCAGTTGACAACCTTGGAGTACTGGTTCTGCATCGTGCTGGGATCAACCATTTAGAAAGGCAGTGAAGTGGGGAAACAATGACTGGCATCTGGCTTTAAAGATTGTACATCAGTACTTCAGCTAACCACATTTACATTGCTTAGAGAACTGAACTGAACTGAACTGAAGAGAAAAGAAATAGCTTAGGCAGCTGTTTGCATATCAGTGCATTGAGATAGGGCCAGATTTAGCCAAAGTGGAAGTAAATGCTCTGTATTCAAAGGGAGTCATCCAGGTGGTCTTCCACAATTCCCCTTCCCTTTTTTTTTTTTTTTTTTTTTTTTGAAGAAGCTGAGGTAGAGTCAGTTTTGGCTACATGGCCTCTATCCATCTCCAGATTGTAAGTCCTGTATGGTAGACTTGAATGAGAAGAATTATAAACAAGAGAATGAGCACATTTACTCTGATATAAAACCAAAAGTGAGCCTTGGGATATGCAAATGAATTCAATTGTTTTACAACATCAGCAAACTTATTCTAATCTTTAATTTGGGCTTCAAATGTAGCAGTCTATTGTGACTAGTCTCTGAAGAGCATCTATATCCATAGCAATATTCTGATGGATTTCTTCTTGTGTGCTTTCTGACCATTTCCCAAGGATGCAGGCTTTTATTATATGATCATAGACTAATACAAAATTGAGTCATATTATAGTGATACTTTAAACTCTGTTGCAATTGCAAACTTTCAATTTGATCTGGATAGAAGCTTCCAGAATGCTTACTTGGTTTGCAACTTTGTACCAATTTCTCACTGAATTTTCCAGCTCTCACTGGCAGTTCTTGTCTGGTTGTTTACAAAGTGAGCAGGTTGTATTGAATGAGCTAAATCTATGGAGCCAATAACTGTGCTGGTTATTAAAAGTATGAAGGAAGTAACTCCTGCAATAATCAATCCAACTATCCTCTTGGTCCAACTGCTAAATCTTTTAATTAAGGTCTCTACCAAAAGAAAGTAGGTGAATGATATTACGGCTCCATTAGATTGACTGGAAGCCAAACTCCAGTCATCCTGCTCATGATCACTATTGGAAAGTCCTTAGAAAGATGTTCAGGTATGATACAATGGGTTAGATAACAATTAATACATGAGAACATAATTTGTTGCCACTCTATCTACCCTACCAACAGTATGTAAGGATCATAAACACATACATTTACTTTTATATACCCATGACCTTGTAATACTACTTTGACTTTTCTTCCATCTACAGGGTGCAGATGCCCAGTCTGCTGTCATCCAGCAGGAAAAGACAGGGCTAATTTCCATGAAGTATGTTGTATAGGTCTAGCTTTGTCCTTGATAACAAATCTGGGAATGGGAGGACTGAGGCTTCTACCTGACCATGTAACATTAGACAAGGCTTCTGAGGTAATCATATTATCAATCTTGATCATTTCCCATAAGGAATCCTCTAGGGAATCAATCTATGAAGGAATAATTAAATTTGTGTATAGCCCATACATGGTATGTGTCCCTGAAAGATTGCCATGGGCCCAAATAACCTTCCTCAAAATGAAGGGCATGGGCTTCTGCAATGCAGATAGGAATGTTAGGTTGAAATTCCCTTAAAAGGTTACCACCTGAGGAAATAGAAATTAAGGTTAGTAAGGTGAATTATCCTTTAGATAGTTGTACTTTCCAAATTTGATCTAAATTTGACATATAGGGACTAAAATCTTGCCATAGATAGGCTATATATAAAGAAGGATATACAAAAATGAAAGGCAATGTTAAGCTTAGACTGTTCTTGTAAATGTATAAAAATAGGAGGACTGGGCAGAATAGTATATGTGGGGCTATTGCTCTCTATAGAATGGAAAATATCTGGGAGCTTGTTCATCCACATAAAGGATCTAAGCAAGGGTGAATTAGGTATATAGACCCAATACTCTTCTTCCTGACCCATACAAATACCTGCTGTAGATGCTAGGAGAGCAAGCACTACAAAAAAAAAAAAAAAAAAAAAGATTATCAGGTGGCTCAATCAAACCCTGGCTGGTAAATAGGTGGCAAGCCTCACAAATGGTCTGATGCAAACCTTCTCAGGATAGTGGACAATGTGCTGTCAGATTCATTGCTTGAGGTCTTGGCAGAGGGCTTGAAATACTCCACTTATCTTAGAATTTTGCCAGGGGGTTCTCAGCACTTAGATAGCAGTTGTTGTGTCATGAGGGTCATGCATTTGGGCCACATTGAGTGTCAAACATAGAAGTACATTTTCCTGTCCTCATCACAGTCCAGGAAGTTTCTATTTGTAATCCCATGGAAATGTTACTGGAATTCCATTGAGTTGACTCTAATCTACCACTTTCAGTGCAACCCACATCAAGAACAAAGACTCTAAGACATAATTATGGGTAACCAAGGGGTCTGGAGTCAAACCCAGAAGGTTTATTGGAACAAAAGTCTTCATCCAGGGACTAACCTGGATTTTATTAATTCATGAAAAAGGGAATGGTAAGAGGATAACTGATGTGAGAATGGTGGGAATTACAAGTGTACTGTGAGTTTGGCTAGCTAGGCTACCACAAAGCAGCTCTGCAATATGCAGAAGGAAGGATATTCAGAAAGTCTAATTTGCATAGCACTATTGATGTAGCATTTAATGTTTAGGAGGGTGGTATTTTTGTTCTAACATGCAAACTCTTTATGCCTTAAGAAGTCATGGCCTCTAATCTCAAGGCTCAAACTCAGTTGACATCCCTGGAGTGTTCACTCTCCATCCTGCTAGGCTCAACCATTTAGGAAGACACTGAGGTGGGGAAAAATGACTGGCATCTGGCTTCAAAGATTATTCATCAGCACTTTAGCTAACCCTATTTGCATTGCTTAGAGTCAATTGAAGAGAAAAGAAAATAACTTAGCCAGACTGTACATATCAATGCATTAGGATAGGTCCAGATTTAGCCAAAGTGAAAGTAATTGCTCTTTTTTTAAGGAGAGCCAATCAGGTGGCCCTCCACATGCCTTCCTTGTTAGCCAGCATGTATTCTATCCTGTTGAAGTTGGAGAAGCCATAGAATCCAGATACTGAGCCTATCTTCCTTATCCATATGTGTCAATGAGATATTATGTGATAGTATCAATTTTCATATCATAAGGGGTAAGAAAAATCTGAAAATTACATTTAGTTATCAAACAAAATGAGAATTTGTTATGTTAAACAAAGATTTTTAAAACTCTGCTACCAGAATAAATATATGCACATGTATATAGGTTTGTCTGCATGTAGATAGTAGAGAGAGAGAGAGAGAGAGAGAGAGAGAAATAATAGAAAAACTGGGATCTCATCATATTAAAATTTTTGTATGTCAAAAGAAATCTCCAACAGAGTAAAAAAGGAAACCCATGAATTTTGAAAAAAATCTTAGTCAACTGTCCCTCAGATAAAGGACTTCTGTTTAGATCATATAAAGAATTTTAAAAAATCAGACCCCTAGAATTCAAAGAACCAATCCAAAAATGGTCATCTGGGATGAACATACAGTTCTCAGATAAAGAAATACAAATGGCAAATAAATACATGAAAAAATGTTCAGCATCATTGGTCAAATGCAAATTAAAACCACACTGAGATTCAATCTCATTACAGAAGGAATGGCCAGGATCAAGAAAACCAACAACAACAAATGCTGGAAAGGCTGTGAGGGAAAAGGAACTCCTCTGCACTGTTGGTGGGAGTGTAGACTGGTGCAACCTCTGTGGAGGTCACTCTGGTGGTCCCTCAAAAAGCTGGGGTTGGAAGTCCTATTTGACCCAGCTATTCCACTTCTGGGCATATTCCCAGAAGAACTGAAAATATCTTATCACACTGATATATATATATACCCATGTTTATAGCGGCACAATTTGTAATAGCCAGATCTTGGAAACAACCTAAATGCCAATCAACTGAGGAATGGATAAAAAAGATGTGGTACTTTTATACAATGCAGTCTACTCAGCTATAAAGAATGATCATGTTGAGATGTTTATAAGTAAGTGGATGCAACTTGAGAGCATACTCACAAGTGAAATACATCAAACTCACATGAGTAAATACTGTATTGTCCCCCTAGTGTAAGAAATGATAAGAATACATAGATACAAAATCCTCAATAAGTACAGCGAAAAGGTTATAATCTTCTCAAAGGGGGAAAAAATAATATCTCAGAGAAAAGCAGGAAAAAGAAAAAAGAAGGGAAAAGAAAAAATATCTAAATTTATATAAACACATTTAGGATAGCTAAGATGATTGTGCTACAAACTCTATAGGTTCATGGAACAAAGCAGTTAATATTCATAGGATTGGAGCAATTTTGTTTGTGTAAGGTGACCTGAGAAACTCTTGAAGATCACTATGTAAAATATCAACCTTAGTTCTGTTCCTAACACTGTGTTTTGAAGGCCTGTGTTTTGGGCAACTTGCTATTGCTATTTTTTTATCTTTTTTGGTATTCTTATTTTTCTAATAATCTGTTCTGTTTTGTTTTTCATTCTAATGCAGAAAGGATAGGTATACATGTAGAGGCTTTTACATGCCTAGAACTTCTCCTAAACAGTTTATGAGAATCAATTATAGTATATGTGATGAAATGAACAGCTATTTTGAAGAAAAACAGACATTATGGTATCCATTGCTGATTTGGTGTGACCATGCTGTGAAATCCAATAATGTTTTTATTCTTTTTTCAGAGTGGTTTTAGTCTGTTTTGTATTGCTTAATTTCAGCATACATGAAGGTATGGGCAGCTATTTTGAAGAGAACAAGAAACATTATGGCCATTTTTAATTTTCATATTGTCTGGTTTTGAAGGCCTGTAATGCCTTCATCACCCTGTTCTGATCAATTCTATACTATTTTGTTTTGTATGAATTCATTGTGTGTGAAGATATAGACAACCATTTAGAAGAAAACAAGAGACATTATGGTAGCCACTATAGATCTCCTGTTGTCTTGTTTTGAAATCTGTGTCACATTGTTTTCTTCTGATGTGCTTACTTGTATAGCAGTTGTTGTATCATGAAGGTCATGCATTTCAGCCACATTGAGTGTCAAATATAAAGGTACATTTTCCTGTCTTCATCAAAGTCCAGGAAGTTTCTATTTGTAAACTCCTGGAAATGTTACTGGAATTCCATTGAGTTGACTCTAATCTACCACTTTCAGTGCAACCCACATCAAGAACAAAGACCCTAAGACATACTTATAATTATGTGTGACTACGGGGTCCAGAGTCAAACCCAGAAGAAGGGTAAAACTAAACATAAAAGGTCACTTTTTCTTTTTCTTATATTCTGCTCCCCTACTGCACTGGAAAACTCTACCAATTTGGTGCCAAAATCCAGGACTGGCAAGAGTACATTGGCTCCTGGGAATCACTTGCAGTTCAAGCTCTCCTGCCTAAGAACCACTTCTCCCTGCAGGACCTGTTTATTTGCCACTACCAGTCTTCATGCAACACTAACCTATCTCATTAACCACAGGTGAGCCACCTTTGGAGCAGGGTTTTCTATTGCCATGGGCCATACTGGGTAACCCATTCCTGTTCCTAGACAAAGATAGCAGTTCTCATGTTCCTTGGGCAGACCAACCCAAGGCAGAGCTGTTACCCTCTTGTCCTCTGGGACCCCACCTCATGCTTTGGGTGATGGCTGATGAGATTGGGCTGGAACTTTCCATATCACACTTCCAAAATAGGTGACAACTTCTTTTGATAAGTGTGATCCAAAACAACTTTCATGTTCCTTGAGGTGAGCTAAAGCTCTTGCATTTCAAGGTAAAGTTGTTCTTTTGGCTCATTTTTAATTTGGTCATGGGGAACAGTATTTCCTGTCCCCTGAAAAACATACCTCTGGGGTGCCTGGTTTGTAACCTTGGTTCTCTTGGCCTAAAGAAGGCTATAAAACCAAAAAAACTAATCTTTTACTGTCAAGTGGCTTGGCCAACTTACCAGCTTAACAGCAGCCCATGGTCTAAGGGGATATCATTTGACCCCTGCATTCTTCAATGTAACTTTTGTTACACTGGTGGCAAATTAGCAGAAATCCCATATGTACAGTTTCCTTACCCTAAGGATGGGTTCTTCTCTCGTGCAGTCATGTACGGCAGCCCAGATATTTCTAGCTAATTCTACTGTACTAGAAACTCTCCCTTCCTCCCCTGGACTCCTTAGATGATGCACCTTCTGTCTTACTCCCTCTCCCCCATATCTCTAAGATCAAACCCTGCAGCTTTCTCAGCTAGAGGTTTCTGTGCCCCATGTACCATCTTCTCCCCCTTCTTTTCCTCCAGTAGCCTCTATTCTTTCCCTTAGTTTCTCTCCCAAGTCTCAGATTTCTCAGTCCCCTCCACCTGAGCCATCTATTTTATTGGACAGCACTTCTTGTTTGTTCCCTACTCCTGCATCTCCATTTTCCCCACCAGCTCAACATACTCAGTCTCATAGCAGCCCACTTAGCAAGCCAAATGGTCCTCAACAGCCATCTTGCTGAAGCTCAAATGGAGGGCAGCCACCATCTTGCAGCCCTCCACCATGTGACAGTGCACCACCAACTTGTGATAGGTCACAGGGTAAATGGCCTCCGTCTTGCGGTCCCTCATCATGTGATCAGCAGCAAGCATCTTGTTGCAAGTCACATGATGACCAGTCACCATCTTGTGCTCCTTCACTGAGTCACCACCAGCAGCATTCTTGCTGTGGGTCACACAGTAATCAGTTGCCATCTTGTGTTTCCCTGTTGCATGGTGACATACAGCCATTTTTTTGTCAATCACCTGGTAATTTCCCACACACACCTGATAAGTGGTTGGCTTCTTGGGAGCCATCTACACCTCCCACTCCACAGCCTTCTCAGCCTCAGTCCCTATTCCTGCTTTGGAACAGGCTGGTCCCAAGGGACTAATTCATATTCATGTTCCTTTTTCCCCTCTCTGACCTATCTCAGATTAGCCATAAATTAGGTTGCTTTTCTGTTGCGCCACAGAATTATATCAGAAAACTTAAATTTATGATTAATATGATTTACATTACAATAATATTTATGTGATTCTGAACACCACCCTCAGCTCACAAGAGTGAGCTCAGCTGTGGCCAGCAGCTTGAGAAAAAGCCAACCGCAGACATAAGGCAAATACCGCTGAGAATGACTCTGGGTCTACTGCAGTGCCTGAATAGGATTCTAACTGGAATTACCAAAGTGGAGAAGGTTCTAATAAAATACATAAGATGATTAAATGTATAATTGAGGGCCTTAATAAAATAGCTCACAAGCATACTAACTATAACAAGCTTTTACAACAGGTCCAAGAGGCTAATAGAAATCCAGCTGTGGTCCTAAGTCGGCTTAAGTTTACTAATGTAAACCCAGACTCCCATGAAGGGACAATTATTACTAACTCTTATTTTACTGCTCAGTCTGCTCCTGATATTCATGTAAAATTACAAAATGCTAACGTTGGCCCTCAGATCCCACAGAGAGAGCTTCTTAATATGGTTTTCCATGCTTTCAACAACAGAGAAAAAACTCAAATGGAGGAAAAAGAAGCATAAAAAAAGGAACTTGCTAAATATCAATATGATCTTTTAGCAGTGACACTTGGGGCTCCCAAGACAGGAAAACCAAAACAAGGCAGAGCTGCCTGAGCCCCTGCTGGGCCATGCTTCAAGGGCAACAAGAAAGGACCCTGGGTTCTTTCCCAACCCAGGGGTTCCTCTGGGGTATTGCCCCTATTGCAATGCCAAGGGCCGCTGGAAGAGCACCTGTCCAACCACCAGAGAGCAGCTAAGCCTCCCTCTAACTCCTTGCTCTCACGGGAGATCTCATCACCACCAGATTCATCACTGGCTGATCTACTTGGGCTTGCTGCTGAAGATTTATGGGGCTCAGGGCCCACAGCCCCCATTAAGGTATCCTTCTCAGAGCCCCAAGTCTCACTGGAAGTCTTAGGTAAAACACTCTCTGTACTTGTAGCCACGGGGCTGGTATAAATTGTTCTTCCTGATTTTTCAGACTGTTGTATTAGATCCTCAGTCTCTGTAGTGGGTGTTGATGGCCAATCTACACAGCCTCTTCAGATAGGACCTATTCCATGAAGGTTCCGGACTCTCTTCTTTACCCACAGCTTTCTAGTAATTCCAACATGTCCCACACCCCTTTTAGGTAAGGATCTTCTTCAAAAGCTTAACTTCTCCTTTACCTTCTCCCTCCCTACAGCACTAACCCGGCAAACACCTCAAAGTGCATGGCAAAGCCATCCTCTGTTCTCCCTTCTTCTCTGGTTGATCCCATAGTTTGGGATACCTTCAACCTCACCCACACTACCCATGCCATGCCTATTTTAATTTGACTCAGGGATCCATCAATTTTTCCTTGCATTCGCCATTATCCTATAGCTCCCATACATTTACAAGGACTTACACCTTAGGGTAATCAATGACACTGTCACTCCAATTCATCCAGTGGTGCAAACCCATATACTATGCTCTTTCATATCCCTCCCTCCACCATTCACTTTACAGTCCTAGATCTTAAAGATTCCTTTTTTACCATCCCCCTACACCCTAATTGTCAGGATTTCTTTGCATTTATGTGGAGTGACCCAGACATTCTCAAGTCTCAACAATTTATTTGGACAGTGCTCCCTCAAGGGTTCAAAGATAGTCCTCATTTCTTTACCATGCTATGGCTGCTGAGCTTGCAGCTCTTGACCTCAAGCCCAATACTCTCCCTCAAAACACTGATGACCTTCTCCTGTGTTCTCCAATCCATATGTTAGCCATACAGCATTCGGCCAGTCTCCTTAATTTTCTCACAGTCATGAGTACAGGTTTTCTCCTACCAAACCCCAAATAGCTTCACCAAAAATCAAGTATTTAGGTCTCTCTCTCACTCCTACCACTTGTTCCATCACAAGGCAATTCTTCTGGATCTCCAGGTGCCCACAACTAAACAACACATTCTATCTTTTCTAGGTTTAGCTAACTTCCTTCATCTCTGGATTCCTAACTTCACAGCTCTAGCCCAACCCCTCTATAAGTTTCTAAGGGCCCCTTATCAGAACCCCTAGACTGCACTATGCCCATACATGCCTCCTTTCATAAACTGAAGGAGGGTCTCCTAAGGGCTCTAGCTCTTACCTTTCCTGACCTCACCTAACCTTTCACTCCATACACTACCTCCCAGGGCCACAATGCTGTAGGTGTACTAGGACACAAAAAGGGACCTTTTCAAGTGATAGCCTACTTGTCAAAGCAGTTAGACAACACAGGAAAAGGATGGGCACCTTGTCTCTGAGCCATTGCAGCTGCAGCCCTACTGACACAGAAAGCTGAAATGTTTACATTAAAGCAATCTACTACAGTACACTCACCTCATCATCTAAGTGAGCTTATTTCACATAAGTCACTCCCTGCCCTGATGACCCCTTCTCACCTTCAATGGGTGCATCTAGTCCTCTCTCAAGACCCTTCTATCTGCATTGCAACTAGTGGGCCTCTTAACCTGGCAACTTTGTTTCCCATCTCAGAAGGCCACCCTCACCATGACTGTATTAAGCTCTCACAGATGACGCCCATCCCTTTCCCTCACATTAGTAGCACACCTCTCTCTTTAGCCTTTGACACATGGTTCATAGATGGCTATTCAACAAGCACAGGCAAGCAAAACAGAGCAGGATATGCAATAGTTAACCAGTCAAGAGTCATAGAGACTAATCCATTGTTATCTGGGACATCTTCTCAGAAGGCAGAACTTATCATCCTTACACGGGCTCTTACACTAGCAAAGTACAAAGTCATAAATATATATATATATATATATATATATATATATATATATATACACTGATTCAAAGTATACATTTAGTATTTTACACTCCCATGCCACTATCTGGCAATAAAGGGGTTTTATCAACACTCAGGGAGCCCCCATCATTAACACACCTCTTATTGTTAAACTCCTAGAAGAAGCCCAACTCCCAAAGCAAGCAGCAGTTATTCACTGTAGAAGACACCAGAGTTCTGCAGATCACATTGCTCAAGGCAATGCCTTTGCAGGTACTCAAGCCAAGTTACCTGCACAACGGCCATGTCCTTCTCATCTCCTGTTAGTCCCAAACACTCTACCTCACCCTAACTATTTACCAAAACAACTACAATTACTTCATAGACCAGGTTACACACAAAACACTCCGGGGTGGATTTTCCAGGGATCAAAACTTGTTCTCCCAGATCACCAGGCCTTAGATATCGTCACTGACTTACACAACTGTTTCCATGTAAGATCACAGGCCCTATACAGATTCTTAGCCCCAGTAGTTACACATCCTTCTCTGAGGACTATCACCCTTCACATTACTCACACCTGTCATCTCTGTGCTAGAACCTCTTCTAAGGAACACATAGCACCCCCTTCCTTTCCTACTTATCAGTTTCATAGACACACTTTGTCAGGACTGAAAGATAGATTTTACACACATGCCCCACCACAAAACTCTCAAATATCTTCTCACCTTTATTTGTACTTTTTCAGGATGGATAGAAGCCTTTCTCACAACCAGGAGACTGCTGATGGTATTACTAAAGTTCTGTTACAGGAAATCATCCCAAGGTTTGGTCTACCTCAGAGTATTCAGTCAGATAACAGTCCAGCCTTTATTTCTCCAATCACTCAACATGTATCCTCAACCTTACACATCACCTGGTGCCTGCACATTCCATACCATCCACAATCCTCAGGAAAAGCAGAAGAGGCATATGGCTTCATAAAAACACACCTCACAAAACTCATTTTGGAATTACACCAACCTTAGCCTCAATTTCTGCCCCGAGGCTTAGCCAAGCTCAGGGCTCTTCCCCAGGCTCCTATATTTTTAAGCACTTTTGAACTCAGGTTTGGCTGACCATTCCTGTTCCACAATCTTCCGAATCCCCAAGGTCTCCCTCCTCTTGCTGACTGCATCCCAATCCTCTCCTTCCTTTGACACTTGTTACAACAACATGCTGATCTCTGTCTTCTCCAACCCTCTGATGGGACCAAACCAGATCCTCCCATATCCTCAGGATACCTAATTTGCCTCAAATCTTCTAAATCCACAAGACTACAACTTAGATGGAGTGGCCCCTACCTGGTCTTCCTTGCAACCCAAACAGTGGTCAAGGTCACTGGACTGACATACTGATTCCACATCACTCAATCTAAGCAGTGCCACCTTAACCCTGAACCTAAAATCCTGAGTGGTCATCTCATCTTCTGTCTCCCACCCATTTCCATCTCACCAAGGCCCCACAGCCACAACTTTCAGGCTAAGTCTTGTTGTGTTTTCCTATTTGGTTCCTGATCCCTTACATTCTATTAATTATTATTATTATTATTGCAGTAGGACCCTGGGCAGTCTTTCCTAAAGACTCTCATATCATATGTAAAATTGTCTTCATGCTGTTCTACATAACATCTTAGTTCTCTCTATCCTCGATTGTTAGTTAAACATGAGACCCCTGTGGGTCTAGGGTCGCATCTCCCTTATAGTGACACAGCCATGTCACTATGGCCTCCCCACTCCTACTCTATAATTGTCAAACATGATTCAACTGCATGTTGAATATCTTATATTTCTCATGCTTCTTATTCTTTCCAGATTAACTTCTGGACCAAGGGCAAGTCTTACCTACACTTTTAACTTTTAACCTTTTGAATGGGGGAATAATTACCTCTCAAAATTTCACCCCTCCCAACCCCACACTTATTTTTCAGATTCTACCTACCATGGCCCTGATGGAATGACACATTTGGATCAAGGTCTTCTTTCCTTCTACCACTCTTGGGTCCTTTAAATATGATGGTGGCCTGCCTCCTCATAGCACCTTGTCTTTTTGTTTCTCCAATATAGCGTGTGAGCATTCACCAATGATAAAGTTGTCCTGGCTGAAACACCTGGTACTAGCTTCCACATGGGCATCAACCATCATCCTGTCAAACTTCCTTAATCCCAACATGGTGCCCCCTTTCAGCAATAAGTAGTAAGAGAGAGTCTTCACAATTTTCCTAACAATAAAAAGATGGGAATGAAACAGTTTTGCCCTAGAATAAATTACAGGACATTATGGTGGTGGTCTAACATGGTAGAAGGAAATCAAGGATGCTTACCCTGATGGTCATTTCCTCCTTCTTTTCAGATTACAACTTCCTTTTTTCTTTCCCAGTGTGTGCAAAGAAAATTCCAATCAGCTCCTCATGCATCATCAATTCCTGCCCTAAGCACCACATCCAGTCAAAGGTTACTTATACCCCCACCCCTATATCCAAGCAAAGGAAGAAGCCAAACTGCTGCCAATTACAGGCTCCTCTCCATGTCCTTTGACTAAAAGGGCACTTTTAGTTTTTCTTATATTCTGCTCCTTTATTGCACCAGAAAACTCTAACACATAGGTGTAATTCTATTATGTTTTTCTAGGTAATTCATAGAGCTGTATGCTTTGCATATCATTTTTATATCTGGAAATGTAGTAGACAAGTTTTACAAGAAATATAAAGTGATAGCCAACAAAATAATATTCCTCTCTCTACTTTGAAAACTTTCTGTACAAAATCCCCACTGAAGCTTTCTTTACATTTATTTTTATTACTAGTATGAAAGCTTTGAAAATATTATGTTATTTTCTGCAACAAAGTGGAAAAACCATAATTTCATGCTTATAATTTGACTTCTGAATATTTTGTGTGGTCAGCAGTTACCAGTGTTGTTATTAGTATTAAAGATTTTCTTTCACCACTACATTTTAAGTATTGAACACTTTGTGCTGGAAACATATAAACTTCAATTCAATATAAGCCCCACTATTTTGTGTTTGTTGTTTCAAATGTTTATATACATTATGTAAGCCAATAAACCCATTTTATTTTCTTAATAGTGCAGTAAAACCTCTAAAACATATAGTCATCCTCAGAACAGCAATTTCTGTCTATACAATTTGGTATTAGATTTTTTTTTTGTACTGGGGAATCATACTCACAACCTCACACTTGCCAGGCAGGTACTTATGCCACTGAGCTAAATACCTGGACATTAGATTCATTTTTTTAAGTTGAAGTAGAGATCATTATTTTGTCAACATATTTGAAGTTTTCTCTCTTAACGTATAACACATGAAACATGTAACAAATCTAAAAGCAACAATGTACAAAATCACAAAGAGCTTAATCCTTCAAAACAAAAATTTCAGGTTCTCAACTTGATACTCCCAATTACCAGCTACCTGACCATGATCAATTATTGAGGATATCTGCTTCTATTCACAGTTACTTAAAATATTTCTTTGCATTTACAAAAGAATAAATTAAAATGTGTATAATATATAAAATCCTATAAAATTTGTAAGAAACAGTATTTGCTGTCATTAGAAATATTTTTAAATTTTTTGTCATGAAGTAGTAGCAAGAGTTGTCAGTAATACTTTGGGTCCTAGGTTTACTGTACAAATCATGTCCTTGTCAGAACCTAGCAGGGTGGTTTTGGTAGGGTAACTCCATCTCCATTTCTTTGCTTCTTTCTTTATGAAAATGAGCATATCTATAGTAGTTATTTACCAGGTTGCAATGAGAGTGAAATTAGTAAACTTTTGCAACCTCCTAGCACTATAATTCACACATGGGAAATGTCAGATACTCTTTTTAATCATGAATATCACATCAGAGAATAAATATGTTTTTGTAGACAAATGAAAGGTTCTTGCCCTAGTATAAATTATTGTACAATTATGGCAGTGGTCTAACATGGTGGAAGGCCAAAGTGGGAATGCTCATTACTTCCTGCTTCTTCTTCAGTCCTAATTGCATCTCCTCTTCCTGTTCACATGCACAGAGAACTCCAATTGGTTCCTCACATGTCATCACTATCTGCCCCATGTGCCACTTCTGATCAGAGGTCATATAACCCTCTGCCTCTCTGTATCCAGTCAGAGGAGCCACCATGGGCTGTGTGCTCTTTTATGTTTCCTCAATTCAACAAACCTGTTTGTTTTGTACTTTTTGCTTCTCTATTGTGCCAGAATACTCTAACAACATTGACCTGCTAAAAGCAAATTTTGACACTGAAAGCATATAATCTTAGGTCAGAGAAAGCATGAAAAAGTTGTCTATGAATAAGCAAAGCAGAATGGCAAACACCCACATACATACACTTACTAAGCACATAATAAGAGGACTTTGCATAAAGAAAATGAGTTGCAGTTACAAATCTCCAAACTTCCTATCTTTGGAAATACATTTAATAAAAAAATTTTTCAAAGTTTTGTTATGGTGTTTCCTTCTGTAATTTTTTAACAGATCTTAATAGATAGAAGTGTGTCTTCTACAGTTAATGTATCCTTCATAAATAAATCATTTATTTTGAAAAATAATCATAAAGACCTTATTGCAAAACCATGAAGATGCTGATTGGTAATTTTTTCTCTCAAATATTTTTGATATGCATGCCATGGTATGTGAAATTGCATGTGATTTATTGACTGCAAAAGTACACTTAACAAACACACTCTGTAAAAATACAAAGAAAGTAAGAGTGGAAAAGGGAATGGGAACAAACCCTGCCCTGTCAGGATTATGAGGTAGACAGAGTTCTCCTCTCAGGCAGCTCCTGGCTGATCCTGCCCATTGAGCCATCACAGGTACACCTAATTCAAACTTCCTTCAGTGAGGTTTCCCAGAGAGGAGCAACATTCCAACATGAGGAGTCATGAAACTCCATGTGACACAATTTTCAAAAACAATGCTATACCAGCCAGGTTTAAGACTCTCATGCAGATTTTCAAAAGAACAAGGAAATAAACATTCTACTTTTATTTTATATCACTTATCAGACACAAAAGAACTCCTGTATCCTCAACAAGACAATTTGATTATTCTTTTTCTGAAGTAAAAACAGTCACAAGGAACACACTGCCATTACAGGATGGAGAATAATTCTCAAACCAAATTTACACTACTTTCTCATTTTGTCCTGCTGTCAAAAACTCTGCAGAATTATCTCTGACATCAGAATACAGTTCAAAAGTGTTTTGTAAACATTCTAAGATTTTCTTAAAAAAAAAGCTTTTCTTCTAGCTTTCTTTGTTCCACTACAGTACTTTTTTGGCCATTCTTGTTCCTCTATAAATGTTAAAAATAATCTAAGTAATTTTATCACATTTTCCAGACAATTTTGAATTTAAAATCTATACATAAAAACTTCAGACAATATGTGGGAAAATGTTTCCTTTTTTTATTAAGAAAGACACTTTGTTTACAAAGCATTTTTCATTAGTTTAATTCCCAAATTTTTAACCTGAGTATGATAATTTGAGATATAATACTAGTAAAGGTTTCATTTTGATGAATTAAAAGGTACACTGGGGTGCACACTCAAATAAGTCTAAGGGAATAAAATGAGTGATATGAACTTAACAAATATTGAGGACCAGCAAACACCCTTTCTACCTCAGCTGAGGCATTTGTGTGAACATTAGCAGTTTCCTTCTTTGTTCTGTGCCTGGTTTCTTCTCTTCACAGAAGGCATAACAACATTCTTTCACAGTGATATTTTCCAATCACCACACCACACCCCCATCATTGGGAAGGATGTGAAAAATCACCGTTCTGATTCTCCCATAAATCAGGTTCCTCTGGGGAGAAGGTCACCTGGTCTACAGTGAAAGGACACAGCAGGCATTCTAGCAGATGATTTGCATGAAGGTTGAAAAGCAGCCTGGGTGTCTTGAGTTAATGAAACCTCATGCAAGATCCATTACAGAAAAAAAATCTGACCACAAAACACAAGACCAGCCATACTGTGATAGTGTATTGGGTTCCATTATGTTCTTTTCTGCCAAGAACTATTATTGTGAGTCATTAATAGCAAATGTGAAAACTGAAAATGGAGATAGAAAGTTAAACAATAGTGAGGAGTGAATGGAGACATGAAGATCAAAATCAGATGCTGATGTGCTGAAGACTTAAAGTCTACCAGTGCCTGTAAGGACGAAGATCAGCCAAGTAACTTCTGTGCAGACAAATAATTGTTTTTATCTTTCATTACACATTTGTAAAGAAGCTTTGTTGTGAAGATTCTCAGTGCCAGTTCATTTCAGGATGCTTCTGTTTGAAAAATAAGTTTCTTTTTCCCTAAATATATATATTGTGAAATAAATGCTATTAAAACTGTCAAAGAAATTGTTTTAAAATATATTCTCAAAGAATAATAACATGCATGCATCAATATATGTAATAACTTTAGCACATCTGCCAAAACAAACTCACAATGATAACTTTATACTGGAAAAATCAAGAAACTTTCACGACTGTATTTTAGTTATTCAATACAGTGGTCTCACTCGTTCAGATAAGACTGAACTCACATTGTACTGTACATTAAAATTATAAATAGCTTTTAATTTATTTTTAATCACTGAGCATTTTTCAGCTGAGATATACTCATACATACACAAAACAGACACACACCCTACTAGAAATTTTTAAATAATTTTTCAACTCCTCTGCTTGTTTGTAGTAACCTCCCAAAACCATTGTGGTGAAAATCAAAGCCACATTATAACCCTCAAAAGTGTGTGAATGTGGACTACAAACCAAGTGAGGAGAACTAGTGTGTTTCTGTTGTTTCTTCACAGTGTTGGGTGATTCGCCTGGAAAATGTCAGGCAGATGGGTGGATAAAGACTCTGAAACGTCTCCCGTGACACTTTGCTCTGGAGTTTGACTCATAGCTTTGTTTTCCCAACACATGTATGTTTGGTCCTTTTGAGAAGTTCATGGTGCTGTGAGGACTCCTGACCCAGGATTTCCATTTGTTCTCTTGTCCTGACCTCAGAAATGTTAGGACAGGCCAGTTCTTGGTGGTTTCTTAAATAAAATATCACAACGTACAATGACTCGTATTCACTAAGAATTTATTTTCCTTTCATATGTGCATGGAAATGACAGTGCTACTTATTTCAGCTTATATGTGCCTCTATTTGTTTGACTAGAAGCACAGCTACACACTCATCGTTAGGGACACTTCCCACCTTTGGAACACCAGATTGGAACCCTGAGCACACGTTCTTTAAACATACTGTTGCATAACAATTAGGGCCTAAGGAATATTTCACATACAACACTTTATGGAGTTCAGCATTTGTACTCAGTGTCTTTTTTGGGCTGGACTTCGGACCACACTATAAGTAAAATTAAATAATACATTCCAACATATGGGCTATATGAAGAAATTTCTTAGCATTAACATAAATAGTCAATTATATGCAAATTCATAGCAGCAGAAATTCACTGCTGCAAATTGTGCCAGTTAAATTAATATTAACTAATTTGGATTTATCTATGAACAGAAGATTTTTAGAAAACAGTGTAAAATACAAGATCAGTTCAGGGCTTGTTATACATAAATTGATCAATGTGAATTTTTATTGCTGTAGTTATGATTTTAATAGCATTATCCTGGAGACATTATTTGGTAAGCATCCGAGGTTAGGTCATCCTAATCACATGCTATTTTCTCCCTCAACTTTGTTAAGTCTCACAGCCTTGCTCTCATATTCTTTCTCCTGTTTCTCACTATTTCTTCTGGGAACAGAATCCTGAGAATAGGAGAAGGAAACGCCGAGACTCAGGTTGAGCCATGCAGCTTGGCTCGGGTTTCAGGGGCCTCTGAGCTCCTAGGAGAGCGGTCTGTATGAAACAGAATACTGTTTCTTCCCAGTTTTGAGAAAAAAATTCAAATCCTTTTCTTTGTATCATCTTAAACACCTCCTCATTGAAACCTTGTAAATGTATTTACCTCATACCTTTACCACTCTCAAAATCACTAGTTGAAAACATTTAACAAAAAGGTGATAAACAGAGTCTACATAGAAACAGAAAAAATGGCAAAGAAAAAAATAGAAAATGGGATGAAAAATTGTTCTTGAGAGGAGTGGAAGAACTAGAGGGAAATCGCGGAAGAGCCAGGGTCATGTCAGCATGGCAGCGCATGTTATTCAACCATGCTTCTTTAAGATTTGGCAAGTGCATGTTCAGGGCTCTAAGATACAATAAAGCTGAAGGAGGATACAGCATGTGACTCTCAATCTCAGTCACTTCCTGTGTGGCTCCATTCTGTGACATTCTGTCTAGTCAGAATAAAAGCTAGCATTCTAACAGTGTCCTGTAAAGCATTGTGTGCTTTTGTTTTCTTTTGTCTCTCCTGCCTCTTTGAATCCCACTAGTCCTATCTCACTTCTGTTAGTAAAACATTTTTACTACTTTAAATCTAGAGCTTTGCTCTGTGGTTGAGATTTTCTTCTCTTAGATACCAAGATGACTCATTTCCTCAGTCATTTTGTGGGGGTCAAGACGCCCGCCGTGTGTAGGAAGACACAAACAGACACCTTCTCTTGCAATAGGCAAGGGTTTTTTATTATCCAAGCATGTGTGGGGCTCACTGAACACGCAGGAACAGAGAGCCCCAAGTTGAGCCAGAGCAGGGCTTTTAAGCTATAGAACAAAGGGAGGAAGGACTTTGGCAAGTGCAGTTACAGAAGCAGAAGGCATTGGTTAGTTTAAATGGCTTTTTACATTCATTGAAGGAGACGACTATAGGGGGGGGTCTAGAGTTGGGCGGCTGAGGGCGCTTCCTAATATGGGCAGCAGATGCTCAGGAAGGGTACACTCCATAAATTCCTTAAGCATGGGAGGGGGCTGTTTCTACCTCGCAACCCAGATTTTCTAGTCAGCTCTATCCTTGTCCGAATTTAACCTAGGCAGCTTTAAACTATAACGGCTCAATTCCCGGAATATTGGGAGGAACTGAGAAGCATAGAGCAGCATAGACCATGCACTTTTAACAAGAGAAAATTCCCCTTACAATTTCAGAAGCTATTATCTTAGAACAATCTCCTACCAATCCTACGTTATGTAACATTCAACACCCCAAACCATTTTCCCTTACCTTTTCTGTTCTCCATAATTCTTATCCTCATCTAAAACATGGAGTGTTTTACTCAGTATTTATCTTCTATAATGAAAATCTTAAAGTTTTATGTAGAAAATTGAGAGAGACAGGTAGGTGTGCTAATTCTGCTGAGGAAATATTAGTAATATTGGCTTAAAGAAGGGGATTCTTCATTAATTTTTGTCTCATCTTAGACATAGTAGAATGATTTTCTTTTTGCCCCCTTTGTTAAGTCAGAGTGGCCTCATCTGATATTGGAATTCTGCAAAATATTTTATGTTAAATACGGAAATAGGTAAGACCATAGTCACACCAGCTATCAACTGACAGCTATCACGACTCAGGACTTCTTCTATTTTCTCAATATTAATTGTATGGAATATTATCACTTTAATGAAAATATATGGATAGAAGCAACATCAGCTAAACATGTGGGTGCCTATGTTCATGTACATAAACACACACATATAAGACACGTAGGCATATATCTTCAGAAGTGTGAAAAGTGGGAAGAATAAAATACACAACATGTTATGGTAAGCACTTGACTTACAGAAAAACAATTGAGTCACAAACTTTCACAGATACCAATGAACCTCTCCTTATGCACATTCATAGAAAGGAACAAATTGCGAGGTACACATGCGTCTGCTGGACATTGTCACAGTTGTGCTGCTGTGTGCTCACTCTATGGTGTGATATGTACAGGACTCAGTCAGAGCCCAGGATGTCCAGAAGCAAGAGGAAAAGCAGTGGTGATGTAGAGGAGTCTGCTGGGGAGCACAAAGCAAAAATCATGAAAAAAACTGAAAATAACTGCGAGATCGGACTGAGGTAAAAATATGGTGGACATCGTTCTACCACATCCTGCCCACGCTCCTCCTCCAATCAGGAAGCCTCCCATCAGGTCACTCCACGCAGCCTGTCTGGCAGCTGTACTGCATAGTACCATTTTAAGTTAACTGCAAAAGCAAAAATAGTTTATTTATAGATGTGCCGATACTGTGCCACTATTTGAAGGTAACTACAAAAGTAAAAATCTTTTATTTACAGTTGTACTGTATTGTTTGACCATTTTAAAGTAAATGATGTGAAAGTAAAAATATTTTATTTGGGGGAGAGGAGAAAAATAGTTTATTTACAGTATTTTTTGTGTTTCATTTTGTTTTTGTTTCTTTACATTGTATGTTTGTGTCAAAGATGTGTAAGGCTCGCTGTCTTGGACTTATAAATTAACCCAACTTATAAACATGCTCCTGCAATAGAAGTTGTTTGTAAGTTGAAGACTTGCTGTATTTAGCATAGCCAAGAAGACAGGAGTAGAATGGGAAAAGTTTAAGAAGAAAAGGAAAATTATCAAACTTTTCATTCAGTAACTTTTCACTGATCACCATGTTCTTCTCTGTGTAAAAGTCACTAGAACAAGAATGTTAATACAATTTGAAGACAAAAGGAAAAGAGGCTAGGAGTAATGTAATTACAGCCTGTGACCAGGAATCAGGTTTTCCAATAAAACTCAGCACTTAAAAGGGAAAACAAAATGAAATTTAAAATCTTATCAAAATTTTTATGTTATGTAAAGTAGGGGTGAAAACTATAAATAAACTTTTGATGGTTTATCACATATCTCTGACGATGTTGAAAATAACCTTGGAACAATATGGACATGTAAAATTGAAATACAAAGCCTCAGAATGTACAAATTACCTAGGCAAGGTGAACTGAAACAACAAAGAGTAAGCTGCAAAAGCTAAATATTTGAAGGTTTGTTTCAGATATTTAAGAAAAGAGATAAAAAAGGAAAGAGAAAGGAGGGGAGAGGAAGGGAAAGAAGTTGAATAATATGGAATTTTAATGTGAAGTTATAAGATGAAATATAAAAAAAATGGAAACAAAGATATCACAGATCTTAGAAATCTTAATATATCTGACATAATTGAATAATGTAAAACATTCTTATGGGGATTGCAGGGCCTTTTATTTCATCCATGGAACATTTACTAAACCTCCCACTTAATAACACCAAGTAAAATGAAATGTAAATGTGTTTAAGTTAAGAAAAAATATGAAAGAAAGAAAAAAGAAAGAAAGAAAGAAAGAAAGAAAGAAAGAAAAGAAAGAGTAAATAGTACAGAATATAGGTTTTGAATCATTTGGAATTATACTAGAAGTGAATTATTAAAAACAAAATCAAAATCACTGTCATTTTGAAATTAAATAAAAAAGTCTGCCATCCAATATCGGCTGCTAAGATATGCAAATCTCATAGTACTAATTTTAGAATGCCATTATATTTCACAAACATTTCACTAGATTTCATGTCCAAATGAAGATAGGCATCTTTTGCATTATATGAGAAATGAATTTATAGCTAATAAAGACTACAGTCATGATTACAAATATATTAAAATATAACATTTTAAGAAGACAATGACCTACTATGTACAACAGAGATGAAGAGACAGAAGTTCTCATTTTCTCTTAAATGACTTATTAATGTCTTTAAAAGCTTGCAGAAAAAAATATTTGTATGCAAATTATTTCTGCATAGGATAATTAATTTTAACATATTAAGAACTCTTTATTCTGATCTTTACATAGTGATGTTATAGAGGAAGAATTGACTAGAGGGACTATTTTCCTAAGTGATACTATTTTTGCCAAAGATAAAAATCATCAGGAGCAGAAATGACTCCAAAACTTGGCACAACCACCATAGCCTCTCTTGGAATTCACTGGTATATTCATTGCATTGAGTTTAGGAGAGAGGTAAAGCCAGAAAATGTATCTTTTTGTCTTCTGACTAGGGTATGCAATGCTTTATTATTATTTTATTTTTAAAGTAGTAAAATACCACAGAACAAGATGGAACAAAGCCAACTGAGACAGTGCAGTGAAACTGGTACAGAACTTCACAGCAGGTTACCTGGATAATAGTAATAGGTACCATAGTATATCTTATTTTCTTCACGATAGTTGTTCTTTCAATCAGGTATAGCAAAATCAAAGGAAAAACAGAATATTATAGAACTTACCAAAACAGAATATTGAATAGAGCAATATCATTAATCAGAACAAAGCAAAACAGTGATAAAAAATATTTGCCTTCAAAGAGATGGTAGAAGAACATCCCCCTTAACTGCTATATTGCATATAGTCAACCTCACAAGAGATGCTCAGATCTCTGCTCCTACTTGCTAACAGGGGTGGGGGGGTGGATACAGATAGATGTTTGAATCTCAGCCTGCTGGCTGGTAAGCTAACAACCACTTATCAGGGAGGCGAGCTGGCTGCTTGGTTTCCCAAGCCCCCTAAGTTCCAACATGGTGCAGATCTCAGGAGATGATGGTTCTCACCCTGGGCGGCCACAGCTTGCCAAGCCACAGCCACTTACCAGGGCTGCGAGCTGGCTGCTTGGTTTCTGAGCACCCTCAGTTCCAATATCTGCAATGCTTTATTGACAAGGAATAAGAATGGAGGTGCCAGTGTAAGTGCTTGGGGTGGAAAGTTTCTCTTATAGAATTCAAACACTAGTGACATCTTGGAATGCTTTGCCATATACTTATTTTTTTTTTCTTTTTAAGTAGTGATTTTTACTTCTTTTCCACTGGAAATTGCTTTTTGGGTAGATGAGTTTCTCTCTGCATAGGCAGCCTTGTACATAATTGACAATGCAATTGAGAAAACTACAGAAATTCTCATATTTTTGTCCCTATCAGTTTATAGGCAAATACAGTAAACTGAGAAATGTGTAACTGATAGAAAGGGAGCAAATTATATGTTTCAGTTCCCAGGAAAATCTTGTTTTCTACGATTTTGATTCCTTAATTTGTACACTAAATTGACCTCACTGAAATTTAGCAAGGATTCTAGAGAAACCGAGTAAAAAGCATTTTAAAAACCATTACCTACCTCCTAAACCTTTGATGGCAGTGATTACTGGCCCTTAGATTAAGGCTGGATTTCACAGAAGACTCCTTTTTCCCCTAAGCAGTTTTCTCAGTCTAGGCTGTGCTGCCCTCTGCTGGATGATGCCTGGTAGTGCTTACCAGACATGGCAAATCCATTTTATTCAGATTTCCATAATTTTACCTGTAAAATTAATCTAATATACTTGAAAATATTAGATGGCTTATTTTTATGTAAATACACAACATGCACATAGTTCTAGAATAAAATCTGTGCTTGCATGAACAGCTACAAAATAAAATCTAGATGAGCTCTAGCAACCTATTCAGTGGGAAAATTTATAACTCTACTGTAATCAATAATTTGTTACCATTTAGCATGAAAATCTTTTACAGGTTAAACTAGTTATAAGTTAAAGTAATTATATGAGACAATTATAAGTTTAAGCGGATTTCATTAGCAATATATAGAATTCATAATCCTGTTGCTTAAAATAATTTTAAAGAGTTAACCAAACTCTACTGCTGTTTAAAAGATTACAGTGCACTATTAGATTATAGTGCCTATGTAGTGGAAGTGCCTTATTATGTTGCTTCAAACTATAAAGACAGACTTTAATTTGAAGTCTAATTATTTTGTTTTTATTTTTATCAAACATTGTTATGGCGAATAGGTTTGAAATAATACTTCATGTTATTACATAATATTTTGTTTTCATAATTCCAACAGACAGAATAAATAAAATATGCAATTATAAGAAAGATATTAGTGTCTGTCTTAGAAAATTTCACACACTAAACATCTCTCTAGTCTTTTGACAAAAAGTCAAATGGTAAACTTACAGTAAAGACTATCCTGTAATATTTCTTTTTCCTGTCATATGTGCTACACACTCCCACCACCACAAACACTTGGGACCTGAATGTCAGGTGATCACTCTTCCACACTGATGGAGGCCACTGAAGCAGAAGAAATGACTTGCTTCAGTTTGTATTTTTCTACTGAAATCAATGTTATCACATCTGTCTTAATAGAGAAGATCTATTACACAAATACTTGTGGGATTATTTTAGTAATAAACATATATCCAAATGTATTATACCAAATTTTAATAACCATTGACTAAAATGATATTAAGTATTTTAAGATTATAATTTATACCTGCACTGCATTTTTTGTAGTACAATTTATTTTGTATTTACATTTTAAAAATCTTTTACTTGAATTTTCTACCTTTGCATACTTACTCTTAAATTAATACTATAGAGACTTCAGCATATCTGCAGGTACCTAACTTATATTTGTGGTAATTATTAAATTTTTCCACCAGGGACTTTATGTTTTAAATTTTAGCTGACTCCATTGTGAGCTACTGAGAATTTAGAATATGTTTCTACCCACCTACAGATGGCATTCATGGCATGAGGCAGAACAAGGTTGCGCACCTCGGTTTTTAGAGTGAAAAAGGTGAAGAAAAGAGAGAAAAAAGATTAATGGAGCAGGTTAGAAGTTGTCCTGTTATTTGCAATAACCTCTCAGATCACGAATGCTTCAGTTCGTGAACAATTCAATTTATGAACAAAAGTGTTTGGTGAAATTTTTCTCTCATTTGAGAACTCCACAACAGGTGACAAACAGGACAACAGCTATCTTCCCTGCACAAACATGAGCACAGCTCTCTTCCTGCTCTCACACTGAAGTTTCCTCTAGTTGAATCACAGACAGACCTGTGCATAATTGCTGTGAAGAATTATGGTGTGCTTTTTAGCACATAGAATGCTGTATGGTATTATTCAGTGCAACATGGCTCCAAAGAAAGTGCTAATAAGAAAGTGAGGGCAACTCTGGTAAGAAGACTTTGGAGAAAGTAACAACGGAATTGAAGAAGAAAATTGTAGAAATAATGAGCATGGTATTCGTGTGACTGATCTTGCCTCAGAGCACAAGATGACAAAATTGATAATCTCAACTACTTTGAAAAATAAAGGTGCCATCAGAGGAGCTGAAAAAGAAATAATATTAACAAGTAGATGAGACAGCAAGTGATCTGAAACTTCAAGAAGTTCTAAATAAAGGTGCTCTTCATCAGGAGTTTTAATGTCACTGAAGATCTGTCCTTACCTCTGAAAGTGTTCTTGCTGAGGAGCCTCACTGAGGGAGAGGAAGACAGGTAAGAGTTTATCAGTGACGGATAATATCCACTGTGGCAAGACGGAATGGGTGCCAGGATTTCTTTGGGAAGCAACACCCCAACATAACAGTGTTGAGTCTAATAAACTGTAATATGGCCTCTCATTTTCATGGGTTACACAGCACAGGAAAAAACATGTGTAGGCAGATTTTTTTCATCAAAATTGACCCTGCAGCTAAGAGTGACAGAAGAGAAAAAAGATCTGAAGGAAATCTCTCCACTGCTCTTGTGAAAGTAGTTTAAATTATCAACTTTTGCCATCTTGTGCTCTGAGACAAGATCAGTCACACAAATACCATGCTCATGATTTCTGCATTTTTCTTCTTCAATTCAATTCCACTGTTTGGAGGGACTTTCCCTCCAAATAATAACCTCCTCCCACCCACCTTCTTGTCCTCCATGCCAGAAGCCACCTCAAGCAAAATTACTCTTTTCTCTCTTCATACTGTACTGTTTGTTTCACATTTTTGTGGTTAAAAAGATACATACAGTTCAGAATAGATTTAACCTTGTTTACATTGAACCTTATGGAAAACTTTGATTTGGTACATGAATCAAATTAATTCATGACCATGTTGGTAGAAATCATAATGGACTGTCCTTAGTTACACTGAGCCATAAGGGAAAATCTGATTTGGTTCACCAACAAATTGTTCTCAACAAAATCATGGAATGAATCAAGTTCATGAACTGAGGTACCACTGTGAAGTGTTTAGGACACAGACATATGTGAGGCACAGGGGTAACTTCTCTAAGTGCCGCGCTGTGTCTCAGGACTAGGTTTCCATCCTAGTTGTAAGAAACTTTGTTTGAGGCCCTGGACAGGTCCATTATTATCTGTGTCTCCCTTGTGAGTGAATTTTGGTTCTATCTGACCCAAAACTGGGGATGTTGACCTGAGGTCATATGTAATGAGGCCACTGCTCACTAGCATATCACTCCATATATTTTCCCATTGCTTTTTAAATAAAGTAAGTACTTCATATCTCTGGTGTTTATGTATAAGCACTCATTTCCTAGGAATGTAGTAGACTCTAACTACTGATAGGGAAAACCTTGAAGCTACATGTAGTTTGAAGAAAGACAGTAAGCAAGACAGAGGAACAGTAACACAACTGTGTAAGAGAGTAACAGGGAAAGGGTGGGATAGAAAGAAAGGGAAGAGACAGAGAGGAGCTATGATTGGGTTAGTTTGCCTGAACAATTTTCAATTTTCATTTTTCACATTTTTCATTTATCCTCAGAAGCATAGTCTAATTTCTCTGTCTCTTATATGAGAAACTTGTCTCTGTGTGTGTGTATCTGTGTGTGTATATATGTTAGTCAATAAATATTTGTTTGGGAGATGAGGCAGAAAGATGAAATATTAATTATTAGGACTTCAAAAATATTCTCCTGACATTAAGAAAGCTGAAAGCATCTTCCACTTGTGATATCAAGCTCTTTTAAAAAATCACACTATCCACTAACTAAGATATTCAGTGATTCCAGAGTGACTACATGAAATTGCACAGAGGATACAGGATATATCCTGGGAAGGCACATTCATCTACATTACTAGATGAATATCCCTAGTTCCATATTTTGCAGAGTCCAATTTGCAGAACTATGAGTGAGCGAATTTTATTTACAAATTTTTATTTTACTTTTGCTTTAAGACTCAAATTTGTAAATTAGTTAACTGTCCTACAAATGTGAGAATTTACATACTAGGAGGACAAGAAGTGCCAAAGTGGCATTGTTACTAGAGCAGGTGATTAGATGTGTTTTCCAGAATACCATTTCCTAATAAATTTCTTCTTAGTCATTAATCAGAGAAGACAAACCTAAAGACAGATAGTCTGGAATGTATTTCTAACATAAAGGTAAATTAATTTTATAATTTTTATATTACTGGCATGTTAGTAATTTTAATAGCCTGAATATGGGCCCTTTTCTGTGCTTTGTTGTATAAAATTCTTTTACTAGTTGCAAACAACTCTCTCAGTTGGAAAAATTAAACTTTCAGAGTAAGAATTCCATCCATCTTAAGCAAAGCTGCCTTATACTTCCTGCTATATACAATTGAAATTTTTTTCCATGTTCACATTCTTAATCACTGATTGCATACCTTACACAAAATTTTCAGAATCATTTTTCCTCTTAATCTAGATGGTTCTGTGTCAGAAGACAGAACCACTCAAACAATCTCATCAACCCTTTTCACTTTCCTCCTTAGATTGCTCATGAATTCCATCCCTGGAACACTATTATGGGCAACATTAATTGGAAAAAATATTCTCTTCAGGAAATGAAAGAATTTGTCCAAAGATCAGGTGAAGTTGGTGTTGTCATACCTCACAAAAAAGAAAACCTCACAAAAAAGGCCAAGTTCCTTGCATTAGCTCTGGACCAGATTGTACAGAAGAGTAGTGAGACCTCAGATCTCAGTCAACAGCACTGTACTAATTGGAAAGAGTTTGGCCAACAGCACTCTTTCCTAATAGTGTTGAAACTCATGCACAGATAATAACTTATGCCAACTAGAAGCATCATTTTATGATATTCAAATACTGCATTTAAGAACATTAGGAAGCGCTATAACAGATATGGCTGCATGTATGTTTAGATGTGTGGGATTGATGACCATGTTTCTAGGTTCTTGGATTCTTGAACAGATCTGTTTGCACTCTCACTGCTTTAGTGTCCACTTTGTGTGCTTTAATCCTGTAACTTGAATAACTATTTCTAAAAGAACAATATGTAATGTATCAACTAGTGATTTCTTACTATTTATCTTCTTTTCTTGAAATTCTGTAATATTTCTACCTTTTTCCTGTTTTTTTCCTCTTTAAATAAAAAAAAAGAACATTAAGTCATTTGTCTACTAAATCTTGACTATAGGAATATACATTTTGTTGCCATTTATTTTTAATAGAATACAGATGAAAATGTTAGGCCATTTGAATTATTTTGGGTATAAGCTGATTATTCCTAAAAATTCTGAAAGTAAGATACTTTTGTCATCTAGAAAAGAGAGAAATTATATACAGAGTAAAAGCAATCATGTTCATGAATATACTTCAAATTTATGACATTTACTAAGGATTGCATCAAAGTACAGTTGATTTTAGAGTAGATGCCTAGATTCACTTATTTTTTTACTGAATAATCCATAGAAAAATTCTAAAATATTTGACAAACAATAAATTTTCCAATTTATGATATTCATTTAACCCTTATGTTATCACTGTGGTTTTAAATTTCTATACTTTATGTATTCCTTATGAAATATCCTGATGTTCTTTCTAACCATACGCTACTTAAATTGCATGAATTATATGAAGCTAAGAATGCTACTTAGGAATGTTAATAGTTTGGAGTTTTGTTTGTGTACTTGTCTTCTGATGTTTACTCTAGCATAGTATTTAATCTGAAAGTTGCCTTATCTCTTCAAAAGAAAAGAATATGTAAAAACTCATTAAAATATTAGCAAAATCTTTGAAAAATGAAATATATGTAAATCCCTTATCTAATTCTCCTGAAAAAAATGAATTAAAAAGTAAACAGGATGAGAGAAGAAACTAAAAAAAGAGAAAGGATGAGAGAGAAGAAAAGAGGGAAAGAGGGAGATATGGAGAGGGAAAGGGAAATAAGGACACAGAAGTGGTAGGAAGGGGAGAAAATGCAATCATCAAAAAATCTAAAATTAATTACCAAAAAACATTACAATTGATACATGACAGTGTGACTAAATGACTTGCACTAAACAAATGTATACAGTATTTGTATTTTACTTAATGATTTGTAATCTCTATATTTTAGTTTATTAAGTTATTCATATTTTTTATTTCTTCACTTATAGTATCATTCCTGATAGCTTTTAAGTGATAAATATCAAAATAATAATACTGAGCTTTACAGAATATTAGTACCACCTTTTTAACCAGGATGTGAAGAGTCCTATCCTTTATCTCAGTGTTGGGAGCCATTGAAGCTGGAATTTGAACGCGCGTTCAGGACTGCTGCATGGCCAGGGCATGGCCAACCCAAGAACAAAGAGAAGCCTCAAAGGCAAAGATGAGACCACAGCTGGGGACATCTAGCTCCAATCCCAGTTAACAAAATAGAGATTGTAGCTGCAAGCATTTCACTCCTGTAGTAAAAATGAACCTGGAGACTTTCTCCTAGGATAGTTCTTCTAAATTAATATAAGACAGTTCTAAATTAACATAAGACAGCTCTAAATTAACATAATCTGTTACTTGGAAAAGTCCTTGAACCCTCCCAAAGTCCTGGCCAGTCTCCTGTGTTTTCCACTCTAATATCTTCCGTTTTTGAAAAGTAAATAGATATGGGCAACTTAGAGACATTCCTTGTCTCAGCTCCCAGAATCTCAAGCTCTGTTGGAGGATTTTGATCCTCCTGGAGCCCTAAAATCATACCACTTGTCTCATTTATTTAAGCCTTTGCTATAAACCCATTTGGGAGATTGGGGATCTGGGGCAGGTGCTCAATACCTCAGTGTTTTCAAACTGCAACTTATACTTAGAGCTTCCACTATGTTATCACCAGAAATGTGGGAAGTATATGATTTCTAACTGATTCTATTGCTTAACACAGCATCACTTCATCATATGACTTTACTTGCAAATCTACAGTTCTGTCTTCCACATGTGTTGTGGCAGCACCAAGGGAAGGATCCTTTTCTGCACAGCCTCGCCAACATTTGATAGCAGTTGTTTTCTTAATGGCAGCTATTCTTTCTGGAGTAAGGTGGAATATCAAAGCTTTGTTAATTTGCATTTCTCAAATGACCAGTGATGGTGAACATTTCTTCATGTATTTATTTGCCATTTGTATATCTTTCTCTGAGAACTGTGTGTTCATTTCAGATGCCCATTTTTGGAGAGGGTCTTTGAATTTGGGGGGCTTGATGTTTTTCAATTCTTTATATATTCTTTCCGTATTTTGACCTCTAGGAATGATTTAGGGAGGATTGTTTTCTTCTCAATTTCATTGAAGAATTTAAGGAGTATTGGCATCAAATCTTCTCTAAATTTCTTGTAGGATTCAGCTGTGAATCCATCAGGACCTGGGCTTTTCTTTGTTGGTAAGTTTTTAATTACATTTTCATTTTCAATAGCTGATACTGGGTTGTTTAAAATTGCTGTATCTTCTTGGTTGAGCTTTGGTATTTCATATGTTTCTACAAATCTGTCCATTTCCTCTGTGTTTTCCACTCTATGTGTGTAAAGATTTTCTAAGTAGGTTTTGAATTTCCATGCCATCTGTAGCAATTCCCCCCTTTTCAGTTCTTGTTGTTTGAATTTGGGCTTTTTCTTTCTTTTTCTTGATAAGGTTAGCTAGGGGTTTGTCAATTTTGTTTATTCTCTCAAAAAACAGTTTTTTGATTCATTAATTCTTTGTATTTTTTTAGTTTTAATTGAATTGATTTCTGTTCTAATCTTTACAATCTCCTCTCTTCTATGAGCTTTGATTTTATCTTGTTCTTCTTGTTCTAGAAGCTTGAGATGGAGCATTAGGTTATTTATTTGTGCTAGTTCTGTTTTCTTGATATGACAATTTATTGCTATATATTTCCCACTAAGACCTCTTTTATTGCATCCCACAGATTACAGTATGTTGTTTCTGTATTTTCATTGAATTGTAGGTATTACTTTATTTCTTCTTTAATTTCATCTGCAGCCCACTAGTTGTTCAGAAGGTTGTTGTTTAATTTCCATGTATTTATGCATGTTTTGCAATTTCTTTTGCCATTAATTTCCAATTTTAGTGCACTGTGGTCAGATATAATGTGTGGGATGATTTCAATACCTTTGCATTCAGTTAAGAATGTTTTATGGGATAATATACGGTCTATTTTGGAGAATGTCCCATGCACAACTGAGAAGAATGTGTATTCTGATGTGGCTGGATGTAACACTCTGTTATCATCTACTAAGCCCAATTGCTTGCAGGTATGATTCAGATCTATTATTTTTTTGCTGACTTTTTGTCTAGTTGATCTATCTCTTTGTGACAACAGGCTGTTAAGATCCCTTGTTATAATTGTGTTCTTGTGTATTTGGTTTTTCATGTCCATTAGTATCTGTCTTATATAGTTGGGTGCATCTGTGTTTGGTGCATATATATTTATAATTGTTAATTCTTCCTCTTGAATTTTTCCACTAAAGAGTATGTTATCTCTTTATCTTTATCTCTTTTAATCATTTTAGGTTTAAAGTTCTTTATCTCTTTTAATCTTTTTAGGTTTAAAGTTCACATTGTATGCAAATAGAATAACTACCCCTTCTTTTTTTCTGGTTTCCTGTTGCATGGAATACTATTTTCCATCCTTTGACTTTTAATCTATGAGCTTCCTTTTGGGTCAAATGCGTTTCTTGTATACAGCATATTGTGGGATCCTGTTTCTTGATCCATTCTGTCAATCTATTTCTTTTGATAGGTGAATTGAGGCCATTTACATTTATGGATATCATTGATATGTACTGGTTTGACTTTGCCATGTTATTTTCCAGTTGTTTGTTTTCTGCTTTTCCCCTTATTTAATTGCTTATTCTACCTGGTGGTTTCTTTCTGTTGTTGTTCTGGGGATTGTGGTCATTTTTATCTCTGTCTAGTGTGTCTTTCAGTACTCTTTCTAGGGTTGGTTTGGTGGATGTGAATTTCTTCAGTTGTACTTTGTCATGGAAGTATCTTGTTTCTCCATTAAATTTGAATGAAAGTTTTGCTGAGTACATCAGTCTGGGTTGAAAGTTGTTTTCTTGCAGGGCTTAAAATACCTTACTCCAAGATCCTCTTGACTTGAGGGTTTGTGCTGAAAAGTGTGCTGTGATTATAATGGGCTTTCCTTGATAGGTGAGTTGTGTCTTTTCTCTGACAGCTTTTAGTATTCTGTTTTTATGCTGTATGTCTGAGATATTAATTACTATGTGTCTGTGTGTGGATTTATGTTGATTGTGACTGTTTGGTGTTCTATATGCCTCACTTTATCTGCATATCAAATTTTTCTCCGTGTTTGGGAAATTTTCTTCTATTACTTCTGTGAATATTTTGGCTATGTCATTTACATTGACTCCTGCCTCTTCACTGATGTCTATGAATCTTATATTTTTTTTCTCTTGGCATCATCTTGAAGCTGTTGGATTGTCACTTCATGCTGTTTTGTTCTTTTTAAAAGTTGTACCCTTTCATAATCACTAATTGCGATCTTGTCCTCAAGGTCCAAAATCCTATCCTCAGCTTCATTTAATCAGTTTCTCCAACTTTGAATAGAATTTTTTGTTTCTTGGATGTCTCTTTGAGTTTGTTTCATGAATTCTGCTCGTTTTCTATATTATTCATTCAAAGTTTCAAACAGTTTCCCATGCTCCTGTACTTTTTTCTTTATTTCTTCTTTAGCTGTGCTCAGCAACTCCTTTACTAAAGTTGTTGTTTCTATCTTTACATGGGCAAGTACTTCTACTTTGATTTCCTCTGTAGCCTCGTGGAGTTGTTTTTCTATTTTACTATCTTTTCAGACATTTCTGGTGTGTTATTTTTTTAAGTCCTCTATTTCAATGTCTCCTGTACTTGCTGCTGGTGGACTAGATGTTTGAGATTGCATTTTGCTTTTTCGTTTTACCATCTTCCACTTTCAAGTTAATATTTGGTCCTTCAATCCCACTAGTGTCAATTGTTGGTAGTGTGTATCTTGGGGTTCTAATGTAAGATTGATGTTTGTTCAATTGCTGGGTCCCTCAATGAATAGGTGGACCAGTTACCTGACTTCCCACTTCAGGGCCTGTTGGGTGAGTGCTATATTCTTCCTGGGCTGACAAGCCTAGTAATATTGATTGTAGGTTGACATTTAGTTCCTGCTATTATCTTCAAGTTATTCCAGGTCACCAGGTCTCCCTGTCTGTAGTGTTTGTGTAGGCTGAGGCCCTACCATGTCCCTATTGTGTGCCTGTGTGTCTCATAAACCCTTTTGATTTTCTCCAAGTTGGGGAAGTCCTTACTGGCACACTCCTCACCCTACCTGATGTTTTCTGTGTGCAGGAAGGGGTCACCATACTCTTGTCAGACTCACCAAGGTCATAAAGTAGTTGGTGGGAGCTTTATTACTGGCCCAATTTATCCACTGTATACCTCTATTTTAGGGACATACTCACCACACTGACTGGAGCCTGTGAGATCTTCTGTTTGGGTGAGGCAGCTGCCAAACCTTCCTTCAAGCTAGCACAGTTAATCTGCTGCAGTTCAAGGTTCTTGGGAAAAGGGGGGAGCTGAAGATCAACAGCAGTATAGGTTCAGGGGATAGGGAGTATCCCCAAGGGGCCAGTAGATGTCCTGGGTTTGGGTGTCCTCTGGGCATGGGCCAAGGTCTCAAGGCAGCATAAGTTTCTTCTGTGGTGGTTGAAGTCCTGTAGAAAGCACCCAGCTGCATGTGTCAAGGTCCAAGAGCAGCACATATTCCTGATGGCTGGCGTGGGCCATACAGGGAGGGGGCAGCAGTGCAGGCCAAGATCCTAGGGAAGGGCAAGGTTCATCAATTGTGGCTGGGGTCCTGTAGAAAGTG
Source organism: Hydrochoerus hydrochaeris (assembly GCA_004027455.1). Classification (NCBI taxonomy): domain Eukaryota; kingdom Metazoa; phylum Chordata; class Mammalia; order Rodentia; family Hydrochaeridae; genus Hydrochoerus; species Hydrochoerus hydrochaeris. Next base: position 54,109 of record PVLA01006840.1, on the reverse strand, counting down.
TGCAGCTGCACAGGTCAAGGTCCCAGGGCCAGCATGGGCTGCACAGGGCAAATACATTTTAAAAATTTAGCAATTTACACTTCACATTTGACTCCCACTTTTTAAAGTAATTGTTAAATGTAAAATAATTATTAATTAATTTTATAGATAACCATCTCAGTAATGCCTTACAGACAGTGAAGAAAGAGTAATCCTACTCTTTCTTGGATCACAGTTTTCTGGAGTGACAATGACATGTGTTCTGCTTTTATAGAAATTATGCCCTTTTCTGTAATCTCTATCATGTACTGGTATTCCTTTTTTCTCTGACATCTTGCTATTTTGTTAGCCTAAAACCCATATTCATCCTCTGTTCCTAAACCAGATCATCCCCAGACCAAAGCTTTCATCACTCATGGTGGAGCTAATGGAATCTATGAAGCTATTTATCATGGGGTGCCCATGGTGGGAATCCCTATGTTTGCTGATCAGCCTGACAACATTGCTCACATGAAGGCCAAAGGAGCAGCCGTGGAGGTCAACTTGAACACAATGACGAGCGCAGAGCTGCCGGGTGCCTTGGGGACAATGACCTTTCATAAGTACTGTTGCTTGTGAAAGCTGACTTGCTCTTATGTTATGTCAGCTACTAGAAAATATTTGGTTTCATAATTTTGTAATTCATGGTCAGATAACTAAATCTAAGCAACATAAAATCGTTCATGTCATTTCCTAATTGCTGAGCTTATTTCCTGAAATTGGGAAAAAAACACACACTTCAAATAATTCTACTAATATTTTTTCAAACTTCATTATGATTGTATAATCCTTAAATTATTTTTTCTGTACTCCTTAATTTCATAAATAAACAGTTAAAAAATAAAACATTCAGTAAGGGTGAGCAGAAGATGGCAGAGCAGCAGAGAAACAGCCTCTCTGAGAGTCACCATCCAGATGCAGGAATATAGCACCATGAGGAAGACAAGCAGGAAAGAAGTGAGTCCCCTGTGTCCAGGAAGAATCTAAAGTGTGAGTTAAAGCCCACAGAGGAAATAAAAAGTAAAAAGAAAAGTTTCAACAAAGAAGACAGTAGCCGTTGGCACCTTCACCCTTTGCTGGACTCACTGCGCGAGAAGAGCTGTTGAACTCTGGGAATGCATGTTCATGATGACAGTGGTGACTGGTGACCCCAGAGACCTCTGTGAAGAGGCCCTGCAGTGGAGAGGAGTGGCACATGTGGAGGACTGCACTAGTTGGTGGTGAGTGTAGCAAACACAATCCTCCCAAGGGAGAAAGCCATTAGCTGGGAGCCATTTTGTAGTCTGGCCAGATAAGCCCAGAAGCAGAACTGCTGCCAGCTTCCTCCAGCAGCTCCTAGCTGGGCACAGACCCATGAAAATTGCTTGGACTGTGGCAAACCCAGTGAGTTCAGCCTCGGGGCAGGCCTGCTAAGTTGTGTACTATTCTGCCATAAAGTAATGCATGGCTTCCTGGGCTACAGTGGCACAACTTGGGACTCTGTCTCAAATGGCTGTCTACTACTGAACACAGAATCTTGGAAGTGGATTATATTTTTTTCTTTTCTGGTTTGTTTGGGTTTGTTTTATTCAGTTTGTTTTTATTTACCTTTCTTTTCACTTTTTTTTTGTGAGTGTGAAAGTGGTTCCTAACCTCTTTGTGGGTATGGTTCTGGTTTGTTCTACCTTTTATACATTGTACCTCTCTTTTCCTTCAGTCTTCTGAACCATTTCACCAAGTTGGTGGGATCCATCTTTGTCCTCCAGTCTTACTTGTAATCTCTCTTTTTCCATTTCTCTATTTTTGCTTTAATCCATTTTAAATTTTAATCCCAAGGGAAAAATTGACACATTTTAGATTACATATTGCATGTAATTATCTGGTTCATTTTACGTTTTGTTATATAATCCCAAATCTAGTTCATACAGTTAAAAGTTGCAAATGAAGGTTTAGCTCAGTTTGTTGTTTTATAGGCTATTTGAAGTTACTGTCAAAATTGATATTATTGTTCCAAGAAGCTGTTGGCCCTGATAATTCATGACTGAGATCAGTTAAGTGTCATAGAAAATATATGGTACAGTGCCAAAGAACAAGGGACAAGGCCAAATAAGCAACAACTTCTCATCTCCACCAAACTGAAGAGGTAAGATCTTCCAACAGACTCAAAACCCAAAAACCAGCTATGCCTAGAAGATACCTCAGAGAAATAGTCATCACCTGAGGGTCCTAAAAATGCCAATAAAGCAACGCTCCATAGGAAATTTAAAAGAATCATCCCAGGAATTAAACTAAAAAAGAAAAGAATTGAGAAGACACTTAAACAAGATGCAACCCCAGGAAGCCAGTTCACCAAAGGCAAATCCAGGAGATAATGAGTGGGGACACTCTGAAAGCACCCCCACAACGAGGTCTTTCTAAAGTGGAAACAACAAAGCAATTGAATGAGGCTATGGAAAAAATGAAATCAGAAATAATCTCCCAAATAACTACAAAGACTACCAAAATACATAACATGCTTAGCAATGTTAGAGCAGACACAGACAAAAAAAAATTGATGAGCTTAAGCAAATTATGGAAGCACAGCACAGGAAACAAGTGGAATCCATAGAGCAGATTCAAGCTGATATCCAGGAGAATAAAATCTCCATTGAAAGTATTCGAAGCAGATAAGGCCGATGTGAGGACAGAATCTCAGACATTGAAGAAAAGATTGCAGTTAGCAACCAGGAAAAAAAAGATTTCTCAAACCAACAAGGGACCATGATAAATCAGTCCAGTAGCTGCTAGATCAGACAAAGAAGAATAGCTTAAGATTAATTGGATTCAATGTACAAGCAGGAGATACCACAAATGACATTAAAAACATGTTCACAGACATCATGACATAAAACTTTCCTAGTAGAGAAAAAGAATTTGACATACAAATAAGTGAGGCATAACTCAAATTAGCAATGATCAGAAAAATGTATATCCAGGCATATCATAGTCAGGATTCCAGAAATTCAACACAAGAAGAGAATCTTAAAAGCTGTTAAGGAAAAGGAACAAATCACCTAGAAAGGAAAACTCACCAGAATCACAACTGACTTCTCAGCACAAACTCTCAACTTAAGGAGAGCTTGGAGTGAAATGCTCCAAGTTTTAAAATAAATCAACTTTCCACCCAGATTGATGTATCTTGCAACACTATCTTTCAAAATTGATGGAGAGATAAGATACTTCCATGACAAAGAACATGTGAGGAAATTTATGACCACCAAACCAGCAATCCAAAATGTTCTGGAGGACATTCTAGAGAGAGATAATAAGGACTACAGCTCTATGAACCCAACAGAAGGAATCCACCAGCAAAGGAAAACAATTAGATAAAAGGAAAAAAGTGGGAAGTGAGCAACAGGAAAATAAAATGACAAGAATAAGTCAATACATATCAATTAAAATCATCAATGTCAGTGTTCTCAATTCACCAGTCCAAACACACAGACTGGCAGAATGGGTCAAGAAGTAAGATCCAGCAACATGCTGCATAAAAGAAACACATTTAATTCAAAAAGAAATTCATAGACTCAAAGTCAAAGGATGGAAAACAATACTGCATGCAATAGGAATCCAGAAAAAAACAAGCATAGCTATTCTATTTGCAGACAAAGTGAATTTCAAGCCAAGACTGATTAAGAGCAGTAAAGACAGTCACTACATCCTCATAAAGGGAACAATCCAAGAGGAAGAGATAATAATCGTGTGTATATATATATATATATATATATATATATATATATATGATACTAGTGCACCCAGTTATATAAAACAATTACTAATGGACATTAAAAATCAAATAAGCCCTAATACAATTGTCTTGGGACTACTATGCTCTACCAACACAAAAACACAGAACAATTAGACAAAAAAAATCAATAATGAAATGCTAGAACTAAATCAAACTTCAGCACAAATGGACTTAGTAGATCTCTCATTCAGTTTGTCATTTGTGTGCAGGAATGCTACTGATTTTTGAGTGCTGACTATAACCTGCTATGCTACTGAATTTGTTTATTACATCTTTTGGTGGAATTTTGGTATCTTCTTTGTGGACTATCATGTCATCTACAAATAATGATAATTTTAATTCTTCCTTTCCTATCCCTATTCCTTTTATTTCTTTCTCTTGTCTAATTGCTCTGGCTAATGTTCCCAAAAATATGTTGACTAGGATTGGCAATAGTGGGCAACTGAGTCTTCTCCTGATCTTAGAGTGAAAGTTTTCAGTTTTTGACCATTTAGCATTAAGTTGGCTCTTTGCTTTTCATAGATGGCTTTTTATCAGATTGAGACAGAGACTATCTGTTCCAATATTCTGTAGAGTTTTTGTGAAGAATGGGTGCTGAACTTTGTAAATGATTTTTCTGTGTCTATTGAGATGGTTGTTATTTTTTGTCCTGGGCTCTGTATTTGGTTTATTACATTTATTGATTTGAGGATGTTGAAGCAACATTGAACCTTTGGGAGAACCATACTTGATCATGGTGTATAACCTTATTGATTATTTGCTCCATTCGGTTTGCCAGTATCCTGTTGAGGATTTTTGCCTTCCTGTTCACTAGGGGGATTGTCCTTAGCTCTCTTTTTTGGTTGCAACCTTCTCTGGTTTTGGTATTGGGTCATGGTTGCTTCCAGGAATGAGTTTGGGAGTATGGCTTCAAATTTCAATTTCATTAAAGTATTTGTGAAGTAGTAGCATTAGTTCTTCTACAAATTTCCTGTAGAATTCAGCAATGGAACCTGTAACCTGGGATTTTCTTTGTTGGTAAGTTTTTAATTGCTTCTTCAATTTCACTGATTTGATACAGTTAATTAGAATTTTTATATCTTTTTGACTCAGCTCTGTAAATTCATATGTATCTAGGAATCTATCCATATCTCCTGCTTCTCATCATATGTGAATACTGGTTCTTGAAGTAATTATTAATGATCTTCTGGATCTCTGCAGAATTTTTTTGTATTTCACTCTATAATTATTAGTTGCATGGATTTGAGTATTTTCTTTCCTTCTATGATAAGATTGCCTAACGGCTTATCAATTTTATTTAATCTTTCAAAGAAATAACTCTTCAATTCATTGATCTTTGTATTGCTTTCTCAGTCTCAATTGCATTATTTTCCACTGTGTTCATTATAATTTCCTACCTCACATAAGATTTGGCCTTGATTTGTTCTTCTGTTTTTAGAAACTTTAAATTCAACATTAGATTGTTTATTTGGACTGGTTCTGATTTCATGATGTACAATTCATTACTATAAATTTCCCTTGTATGACTGCATTCATTACATCCCACGAGTTCTGATGTGTTGTACTGAAATTGTCATTTAACTGTAAAAACCATCTAATTTCCTCTATATTTTTATCTGTTACTCATTCTTTAGGGGAGTTTTATTTAATTTCTATGGGTTTATGAAGTTTTAATGGTTTCTTTTGCCACTGATTTCCAATTCTATTGCACTAAGATCTGAGAAAATTCATGGGATAATTTCAATTCCTTTGCATTCACTTAATCACACACTAGTGTGTGATCTATTTTGGAAAACATCCCATGCCCAGCTAAGAAGAATGTGAATTCTGATATTGTGAGATGCAACACTTTATAGACATCTGCTAAATGCATGTTTTCACAGGTTTGGTTTAGTTGTGATATTTGACAGTGAAATATTAAGTTTCCCCATTACAATTGTGTTAACACTTAATGTGCTTTGTCATGTCCATTAATATTTGTTTTATCTATTTAGATATGCTGGTATCTGGTATATAGATAGATAGATAGATAGATAGATAGATAGATAGATAGATAGAGATGATAACTGTTCCTTTTGGAGTGTTCCTTTAGCACATATGCAGTGACCTTTGTCTCTCTTGATAAGTCTTACCTTGAAATTTGACCTGTCTACAAATAGATTAAGTACCTCTGCTTTTTTCTGGGTTCCTAGTACATTAACTATTGTTTTTAACCCTAGAATTTTCAGTCTTAAGAATTTTTTAGTTCAATGTGTTTTTTATATGCTGTATATTTTTGGATCTTGTTTGTGTTATTTCATTTTATTTTAGAAAGGGTAAAACAAAACAAAGCAAATCAGAATAAAACAATGTAATTGACACAGGTTTCAAGACAACAGGAGATCAACAGTGGCTACCATAATGTGTCTTGTTTTCTTTGAAATAGTTGTTTATATCTTCACACACAATTAATTCAAACAAAACAAATAGTATAAAACTGATTAAGACAGAAGAATGAAATCATTACAGGCCTTCAAAAGCAGACAATAGGAAAATTAACAATGGCTACCATAATGACTATTGTTCTCTTCAAAATAACTGCCCATACCTTCATATATGTTAAAATTAAATAATACAAAACAGACTAGACCACTCTAAACAAAGACTAAATGCATTATTGGTTTTCACAACATAAAGATAAGAAATCAGCAATGGATACCATAACGTCTCTTTTTCTTCAAAATAGCTGTTCATATGGTCATGCATAATGCAGTCAATTCTCATAAATGGTTTAGGAGACATTCTAGGCATGCATAAGCCTCTCTGCATTGGAGGGAAAAATAAAGCAAAACAAAATAAATTACTAGAAAAACAAGACACAAGCAAATAAATAACAATAGCAAAGAGCCCCAAACAATGACAATATAGGCTTTCAAAACAAGATGGTAGGAACACAATTAAGGTTGTTATTTTACTTAATAATCTTCAAAAGAGTTCTTTGGATTAACAGACACAAAAATGCAAAATTGTTCCAGTCCTATGAATGTTAACTGTTTTGCTCCAAGAACTAATAGAATTAGTAGCACAATTATCTTAGCTATCTTAAGTGCATTTATCCAAATTTATAGATTTTTTCTTTTCCCTTCCTTTTTTTTTCTCTTTTTCCCTGAGTTATTATTTTTTCCCTTTGAGCAGATTCTTACCCTTTTATAGTATTTATTGAGGGTTTTGTATCTTATTTATTCTTACAGTGTCTTACACTAGGAAGACAATATGGTATTTACACATGTGAGTTTGATTTATTTCACTTATAAATATGGTCTCAAGTTGCATCTATAAAAGTCTCAATATGACCATTCTTTATAGCCTTATATTATTGTATAAAATGACCATATCTTTTTTTTCTATCCATTCCTCAGTTGAAGGGCATTTAGGTTGTTTCCAAGAACTGGCTATTACAAATTGTGCTGCTGTAAACATGGTGCATATATATCTGTGTGATAAGATGTTTTCAGTTCTTCTGGGAATGTGCCCAGAAGTGGAACAGCTGAGTTAAATAGGACTTCCAACCCCAGCTTTTTGAGTAAACTCCAGAGTGATTTCCACAGTGTTTGCACCAGTCTGCACTCTGAACAACAGTGCAAAAGTGTTCCTTTTTTCCCTACAACCTCTGCAACATTTGTTATTTGTGGTTTTATCCCGACCATTGTTTCTAGAGTAAGATGGAATCTGAGTGTGGTTTTAGTTTGTGTTTCTCTAATGACTGTTGGAGAAAAATTTCAAAATGCTGTTGAAATTTTTTTTCATGTATTTATTTGCCAATTGTGTTTCTTCATCTGAGAAGTGTGTGTTCATCTCAGATGCCCAATTTTGGATTGGTTCTTTGAGTTTTGGGGGCCTGATTATTTTTAAAATTCCTTATATGTTCTAGACAGAAGTCCTTTGTCTGAGGAACAGTTGACTAAGGTTTTTTCAAAATTCATGGGTTTCCTTTTTACTCTGTTAGAGAGTTCTTTTCACATGCAAAAACTTTTTAATGAGACGAAATCCCAGTTATTGATTCTGGGAAGCATTTCCTGTACAGTTTGATTTTTGTTCATAATTCTCTGCCTTCCTTTATGTCTACAAGATTTCTACATACTTTGTCTTCCAGCAGATTTAGCGTTTCTGTTTTAAATGTAGATATTTGATCCATTTTGACTTTAGTTTAGTACATGGTGATAGACATGGGTCTAGTTTTAGTTTTTGGCATATGGAGAGCCAGTTTTTCCAGTACCACTTACTAAAGAGACTATCTTTCTTCCAGTGCATATGTTTGGCCCCTTTGTCAAAGATAAAGTGGTTGAGTGTGTTTGTAGTTGTAGTTGTATCTTCTAATCTATTCCATTGATGTTTAGGCCTGTTTTTATTCCAGTAGCATGCTGATTTTATCACAGTAGCTTTATAGTATAACTTCAAGTTAGGGATTGTGCTGCTCTCTGCCTTTCCTTTGTTACCCACAATTGCCTTTGCTATTCTAAGTCTCTTCTGGTTCCAGATGAATTTTAAGAATGATTTCTCTAGATCTGTGAGGTATGCTAGTGGTCTTTTGATTGGAATTGCATTAAATCTGTATATCAATTTTGGGAGAATGTCTATTTTCACAATATTTGTTCTTTCTTTCCATGAACAAGGACTGTCTTTCCATTTTCTGAGATCCTCTTCAATTTCTTTTTCCAGAGCATTTGAATTTTACTGAATAGATCTTTTACTTTTGTTAGACTGATTCTTAAGTATTTCATTTTTCTGCATGCCATTGTGAAGGTTGTGGCCTGTCTTTCTCTCTCAGTGAGTTTGTCCTTTGTGTATAGGAATGCTATTGGTTTTTGAGTGTTGACTTTGTGTCCAGCTACATTGCTGAATTTGGTTATTATACCTAGAAGTCTTTTAATGGAGTTTTGGGGATCTTCTATGTAGAGTATCATGTCATCTGCAAATAGTGATAATTTAACTTCTTCTTTTCCCATCCTTATTCCTTTTCTCTCTCTTGTCTAATTGCTCTGGCTAGGATTTCCAGCACTATATTGGATAGTGGCGGTGATAATGGACATCCTTGTCTTGTTCCTGATTTTACAGTAAAAGCTTTCAGTTTTTGACCATTTAAATGATGTTGGCTGTTGGTTTGTCATAGGTGGCTTTTATCATATTGAAGTAAAGACTGTCTATTTTCAATTCCTGTAGAGTACTCACCATGAATGAGTGTTGGACCTAGTCAAAAGCTTTTTCTGCATCTATAGAAATGATCATATGATTCTTATTTTTGGCTCTATTGATATGATGAATTACATTTATTGATTTGCATATATTGTGTATGTTTCTCTGCATTCCTGTGAAGAATCTCTCTTGGTTGTGGTGTATAATCTTCTTGATTATTTCCTGCATTCTGTTTACCAGTATTTTATTGAGAATTTTTGCATCTATGCTTGTTAGGGAGATTGGCCTGTAGCTGTCTTGTTTTGGTTGATCTTTCTCTGGTTTTGGTATTAGGGTAATATTTGCTACTAGTAATGAGTTAGGGAGAAATGCTTCCCTTTCAATTTCATTGAATAGTTTGAGGAGTATCAGCATTAAATCTTTCTTGAATTCTTGTAGAATTCAGCAGTGAAACCATCAGGACCTGAGATCTTTGTTAGTAAGGTTTTAATTACATTTTTTATGTCATTCATTGAAATTGGGTTATTCAGCAGATTTATATGTTCTTAATTCAGCTTTGGTAATTCATATATTTCAAGGAATCTGTCCAGTTCTTCTGATCAAACATGTAAGAGTAGAGGTTTTCAAAGTAGGTATTGCTGATTTTCTGTATTTGCACAAGGTCTGTAGTAATTTTACCCTTTTCATTCCTTATTACATGAATTTGAGTTTTTTCTTCCTTTTTTAAAAATAAGGTTGGCTAAGGGCTTATTGATTTTATTTACTCTTCCAAAGAACCAATTCTTTGATTCATTGATTCTTTGTATTGTTTTCTTAGTTTCTGTTGCAATGAGTTCTGCTTTTTTTTTTTTTTTGGCTTTGGGCTTGACTTGCTCTTCTTTTTCTAGATCTTTGAAGTATAGAATCAGGTTTTGTGTGTATGTGTGTGTGTGTGTGCATTTGTTCTGTTTTCCTGATGTGGGAATTCACTGCAATAAATTTTCCTCTGAGATTGCTTTCATTGCACCCAATAGGTTCCAGTAAGTTGTATTTGTATTTTCATTTGCTTATAGATATTGTTGAATTTCTTCTTTAATTTTTCTGTGAACCACTGATTGCTCAGGAGTGTATTATTTAATTTCCTTGTGTTTGTGGAATTTTTATACTTTCTTTTGTCATTAATTCCTAGTTTCATGGCATTATGATCAGATAACATGTATAGGATAATTTCATTTCTTTTGCATTTACTTAAACATGGTCTGTGGGCTAGTATATAGTCTTTTAGATAATGTCCCATGTGCTGCTGAGAAAAATGTATATTCTGATGTCATTGGGTGGAACACTGTACATGCCCACTAAGTCCATTTGCTCACAGATGTGATTCAGTTCTGTTATTTCTTTGCTGATTTTCTGTCTAGTTAATCTGTACCTTTGTGTCAATGGGGTGTTAAGGTCTCCCATTATTATTGTGTTATTGCTTATTTGATTTTTCATTTCCATTAATATTTGTGTTGTATAGGTGGGTGCTCCCAAATTTGGTGCATATATATTTAAGATTGTTATCTCTTCCTCTTGAAGTTTTCCCCTAACTAGTATGTAGTGACCTTGTTTATCTCTTTGGATCATTCTTGATTTGAAGTTCACATTTTCTGCAAATAGAATAGCTACCCCTGATGTTTTTGGGGGGAAGGAGTCCTGTTGCATGAAGTATTGTTTTCCATCCTTTGACTTTCAGTCTATTAGTTTCCTCTTGGGTTGGATGGGTTTCTTGTTGGATGTGGTTGGATGTTGTTTCTTGATCCATTCTGCCAGTCTGTTTCTTTTAATTGGTGAATTGAGGCCATTTACATTAATGGTTATAACTGATATATATTGGTTTATTTTTGTTGTGTTATCTTTCTGTTGTTGGTTCTTTACTTTTCCTGTATATTTAATTGTTTGCCTTGATTAGTGGTTTATTCCTTTTTGTGTTCTTGAAATCATAATTAGTTTTATGTTTCTCTAGAATATCTTTCAGTATTCTTTGCACTGTTTGTTTGGTGGTAATCGAGTTCTTCAGCTGTTCTTTGTCATGGAAGTATCTTATTTCTCCATCAATTTTGAAGGACAATTTTGCAGGATACATCAATCTGGGTTAGAAGTTGTTTTCCTTTAGGATCTGAAATACTCCACTCCATGCTCTTCTTGACTTCATTGTGTTCAGAAGTCTGCTCTGGTTCTGATGGGCTTTCCTTTATAGGTTATCTGTTTCTTCTCTCTAACAGATTTTAATATTCTGTTCTGGGATATTGATTATTATATGTCTGGGTGTAGTTTTATTTTGGTTATAGCTATTTGGAGTCTTATATGCTTCACTAATCTGTATGTAGTTTCCATTGTCATATTTGGGAAATTTTCAGCTACTGTAAATTTACTTCTGTAAATATTCTTGATATCTTTTGTGTTGTTACCTTTTCTGTTTACACCTATCAATTTTAGGTTGTTTTCCTTTGCATCATCTTGCAGCTGTTGAATTGTTATTTTCTGATTCCTTGTTATTTTTCCTTTTCACTAGCTGCATTTTTTTTTTGAGGTCTGAAATTCTATCTTCACTTTCACTGAGGCACTTTGCCAACTTTTGATGGAATTTTTGATTAACTGGATATCTCTTTGAATCTATTTCATGCATTCTGTTTACTTTTTATACTGTTCATTGATGGTTTCCATCTTTTTGCAGTGTTCCTCAATTTTTTAAACTATGTCCTCTTTAGATGTGTTCAGTATTTCTTTTATTATGTTTATCATTTCTTCTTTTACCTGGGAGATTATTTCTGATCCGAGTTCCTTGACAGCTTCCTAAAGTTTTTTCTTTATTTCAGTTGCTATTATTTCAGGAGTTTCAGGTGTTTGACTTACATTTTCTTCTATTTTCGTGTCTTCTAGGCTTGTTTGGGATTGGCTAGAGATTTGATATTGCATTTTCCTCTTTCATTTTTTCATGGTCCTATATTCCTCTACAGAACCTGAAGGCAAGGTTTTAGTTGTTGCTTGGGTTGGGAATATCTGTCCATCCTGCAGAGAGATCCCCCATTGAGTGAGTGGAGGTCATTAGTCAGGCCTTTCCATGTGGCTCCTGGTCATTTGGTTCACTAGGTGGGGCCCAACTACTCCCAGAGGGACCTTCCTGAGGGTCATCCAGTGATGGGGGATGCTGGGTGGAGCCTTACCATGTTCTGAGTGACCTGCAGAGGCTGCATAGCTAGATTCAGATTGCTGTGTGGGCTTTTGGCAGAATGCAGGGAGCTCTAGGGCACTCAGAGTCACTGGTTGGGGCTCAACTAAGCCTGGAGGGACCTTCCTAATGGTCCCTTTGATGAGGGACCCTGGATGGGGTCCTACCAGGCTCCAAGCAACCTTCCAGGGATGCATAGCTGGATGGAGTTCACTGAATGGGCTCTCAGCACATAAGGCAGTGCTCTGGCCTGGATCTTGTTTGTTGATGCATCCTGCCAGTCTTCTTCTTTTGATTGGTGAATTGAGATAATATATGCTGATGGTTACCATTTATATGTATTGATTTATCTTTGTGATAATATGTTCCTGTTGTTGTTCCTTTTTCTTTCCTCTTTGTTTAATTGCTAGGCTTGCCTGGAAGATTCTATTTATGAGTGTTTATGGAATTGTAGTCTTGCTTATATTTTTCTAGAATATCCTTCAGAACAATTTTGAGTGCTGTTTTAGAGCTCATGAATTTCTTCAGGCATTCTTTTTGATGGAAGTGTGTTATTTCTACATTAACTTTGAAAGACTGTTTTATAAGGTTCATCAATCTGTTTTGTGGTTGTTTTCTTTTTGGACTTGACATACTTCAAGCCATCCATTTTTTAGGGATTTGCATTGACAAGTATGCTGTGATTCTGATGGGTTTCCCCTTAGAGGTATTTTCTCAAACACTTCTAATATTGTGTTCTTATGCTAACTTTCTATAATCTTAACTATTATATGTTTTGATGTAGTTTTTTCATGTTGTTCATGGCTAATTGGAGTTGTATATGCCCCACTTTGGGTGTCAAATTCTTTTTTATTTTTGCCATTACTTCTGTGAACAGGTGTTGTTTTGTTTTGTTTTGTTTTGTTTTGTTTTGTTTTCCTGCCAGGCAAGCACTTACAATAATGAGCTAAGCCCCCCAGTCCTGAACAGGTTTTTTATGCTGTTTGCCTTGTCTCTTTCTTTCTTATTCACTCCAACCAATCTTATGTTGTTTTCCTTGAATCATTCTTCAGCTGCTGGATTGATTTTTCATGCCCCTTGCTATGCTTAAGAAATCTTTTTGTTTTCATGATTACTAACTGCAAACCTGTCTTCTAGAGCTCATATTCTGTTCTCACATTGGTTCATTCTTCTGCTGCTGCTGTGTAAAAGTTTTCTGTAGAAATTTTAATCTCCTGAATATCTTTTTTAATCAGTTTCATGGATTCTATTTATTTCCTGTAATAAGCACTCATAAATTCTATCTTTTCTTAAACTCCTCTATTTTTTAATTTGTGTGTGCTCTAGATTTCCTAGTGAAGTTCTTCATTATGACTGTCATTTCTTTTTTTTAACCTGAGAAATTATTTCTGATCTGATATTTTCTATAGGCCTATTCATCTGTTTTGTTATTTCTCCTGCTACCATTTCAAAAAATTCAGATGTGTTGTTTCTGATTTCCTCTACCTTGTTGTTCCATTGACTTGATCTGGATGGGCTGGAATTCTTAGATTTCATCTTGGTTCTGTGTCTTATCATTTTTTTTCAATTTATTTTCTGTGTTGTTTTTAAATTGCTTATTGTAAATTACTTTATCACTTGTATTGAGATCTCCATAGAAAATTATTTTCCTCAGTGATATCATCTAGGTCTACCTTGTTTTTGACCTTTGAATTTTATTAGGAAAGAGAAGTAGAGAGAAGGATCCAAGATGGTCGTCTGAGTGGTAGCATGATAGAGAGCCTCTGAAAAAAAACCATCTCAGATGCTGGAATCTGACAACATGGAGGAAGCCAGACAAAAGGAGAGGAATTCTCACAACCCAGGAAGAAACTGATGAAAAAGAAAAAGAAAAAAAAAGCAAGAAGAAGAAGAAGAAGTGGGGACAGAGGGTTGGAGCTGGGCAAGCTCTGGTTGCTGTACTGGGCATGTCTTACAATCAGGAGACTCATGATTGAGCTTATATTGTGGCCCTGCCAAGAGTGGAGGTTGGTGAGCTTGAGACCCTCTGCTGGAGGAGGCACTGCGGCAGGGAGTGGAAACAGTGAGTCGAGCTGTGCATACTTTGGTGAGTGACAGGAACTGGATTCCCCAGAGAGGGACAACCAGCTAGATGACATTTTGGAGTTGGGCAGGGCTGGCTTGAATCAAAACCTGAGGCAGTGTCAGTCAATGGCTCCTGGTCCAAAGCAAATAGATGGGATCTGATTGGGCTGGGCCAGGCCCCTGGTTGAAACCCAATAGCTGAGGATGAGGCTGTCCTGAGACAGTGGCATCCCCAGGGAACACACAAACTTGCTGGAGCATCCACTGGTTGACTGACATAGGGGGAGGGGCCAGTTCACAGTGCAAGTCTCATATAGACAGCAGACTGAGGGGGGTGGCACTTCCCCCCAGTGCACTGCAGAAAAACTGTAAGCAATATGAAAGGCCTGGAGACCTCCCCCATCCACCCATCTGAAGGGGGCCAGAAACATGACAAGATAGAGAAACAGCCAAAGGCCTCCAACTGCCAAACCAGGGAAAGTGCATCCAATAGAGGTAAATGTAGAGGAGGTTGAGGGCAGCAACACTGTAATATCAGACGCAGCCTCATTGGAAATAAAGAAATACTTCCATGACCTCATCAATGAATTTAAATCTGAAATTCTAATTCAGGTGAAGCAAGATATAATAAGGTTAATAAAAGAAATCCTGGGTAATCCTCAAGTAGACATGAATGAAAGAATGGAGGAACCCAGAGAAAGGAGAGAAGCCTTTGATAAAGAATATAAGCAAAATCTAGAATACATGAAACAGATACAAAGAGAATATCAGGAAATTAAAAACTCCATTGAAACCTGGCAAAACCTTTTAACAGAAACTAAAGACAAACTTTCAAAACTTGAAGATAGATTTGTAACATATAATCATGAAAGGAAGGATCTCTTAAAAATAGAAAGGAACCAGAAAGCAATGAGACAAAGGCTAGAAGACAACAAAAGGATTTATAACCTAAGAATAAAATATGTGAATGAAGATGCAGCAACAAATACAAATGAAATAAAAAGTCTATTCTCAGAAATAATTAAGGAAAACTTCCCAAACATAGACAATGGAAGTGAGGTTCAGATAAATGAAAGCATACAGAACTTCAGCCAGCTACAACCAAAACAGGTCTACACCTAGATATATAATAATCAGGATTTCAGAAATCTATCATAAGAACAGAATATTAAATGCAATCAGAGAAAAGAAACAGATTACCTATAAAGGAAAACTCATCAAAATCACAGCGGACTTCTTGATACAAACCATCAAGTCAAGAAGATCTTGGAGCAAAATATTCCACACCCTGGAAGAAAATAACCTCCAACCCAGAATGATGTACCCTGCAAAATTGCTTCTCAGAATTAATGGAGATACAAGATATTTCCACCACAAAGAGGAACTGGGGGAGTTTGTGACCACCAATCCAACACTGCAAAGAATACCAAAGGACATTCTAGAGAGAGAGAAGAAAATCACCAGGGTTCCAGGAACAATGGCAGAAAGGCCTCAAAGAAAGGGGCAGACAGACAGTGGAATCAAGGAGAAAAGTAAACAAACAACAATGACAGAAAAATAGCATAGCAGAGATAAGACAGAGAAGATTGGTTATATCACTGTTTTATCTTGACTAATTTTATTTGAATCTGGTATGCTTGAGAGTATCAAGTCTTGAGAGTAGAGGCAACTACTCTGAAGATGACAAGATTTAATAGGATACCCATTCTGGTTTGATTATTAACTGGAAGTCCTATAATGTCTCCAATGTTTAGATTTTATTAATAGTGTAATGCAATGCTAAGTTTAACTATACTATGTTTGATGATATAGACAATTTTATTGAAAATAACAAGAGACATCATAGTAACTACTGTAGATCACCTAGTATTGTGGTTTTATATGTCCTTTTCATCTCATGTTTCTCTAGGAATTTGTATTATTGACTTGTTTTGATTTGTTTCTCCCTCTAATTCAGAAAGGCTAGGTATACATGTAGGGACTTATACACGTGTAGAACTTCTAAGTAGTTTACGAGAATGGATTATAGTTATTATAAAGAAAAAAAAGAGAGGGAAAGAAAGTATTGTAAAGGATATAACTGCATGTATGTTTGAGTGTGTGGGATTGATAACCATGTTGCTAAGTTTCTGTTGGATAGATGAACAAAACTGGTTGCAGTCTCACTGTTTGGATGTCCACTTTGGAGGCTTTACTTTTGTAACTTGAACAACTGTTTCTAAGAGGAAAATATGTAATAATCAACTAGTGATTTCTTACTGGTTACTATTTTTTGGTTTTTTTGTTTGTTTGTTTGTTTTTGAAATTTTGTATTATTTCTACCCTCTTTCTGTTTCAATTTTTTTCTTTAAATAAAAATAAATAAATAAATAAATAAAGGAAAGAGAAGTTGCTGTGTATTTGATACAGTACTCTGACATTGAGTACTGTACTATGACACTATTTATGACCCTAAACAATCACATTATTGCCATACAAAGAACACTGATCACAACATGTGTAATAGTCTTGCTAAAGAAGTACTATTAGTAATAATAATAACATCAATCACAATGTAGGTACTGACAAAGTAAGGCAATTATTAATTTTCTATCATTAATCGTAAGAGTAATATCTATAGTTACATAACAAAATCCAATACAAACCAGGAACTCACATGCAGTAAGTTTCCAGTTGGTAAAGAGACTTTATCCTGTGAGGAAGAAATTTAATCAATAATGATTTCATTGAGCTCTAGCTTCTGTAATTTGTCATTAAGTGAATGAGGGCTCTGACTTAGAGTATGCCATTTTTCAGTCTCCCCACTTATGAAATAGAGGTAATAATGCTACCCTACTTCTAAAAGTGGTTTTCAGATTCAATAAAATTACACTAGGTCAGTTCAGTGCTTTTAAACTAGAAATCCATCAGTGTTAGGTCTGATTGTTATCATTATGATTTTAAGGGCCTTATGAGCTATAATTTATTTGATAAAAGTTGAGGACATATCATTTCAGTCACTTGCTTATACCTTCACTCAACTTTGTTACATCTCTCAATCCTTATAGAACACTTGCAAAATCCAAATTTGGTTAAACTCCACATCCCACCTATTTTTTTCCTCCAAATATGACTAAAGAGCATTACCTTGGTGGCATAACTCTGACACCAAACCTTTCCTGTATTTCTCTGTAATTTACCCAGTCTTCTCAAGAAAAAGTTTTATAGCTCTTTGTCCATTTTTTCTCTTTTTTTTTCTAATGGTCCCACTAAACCATTCATATAATGAGCTCAGGTAAGTGTTATATGATACCTGTTTACAAGAATTTTATAGGAAGCAGTAGCCAGGTTCAATTTTGTGAGAGCTCTGTGATAATGTAAAATGACTACTTACATGATAGGTCATTGTTACAATTTTCTGAAAGATTTATTCATCAGACCTTGTCATCATCATAGGATGAAGCAATACTTTTTATACAGGAGACTACATTACAGATGGAGACAGCTTTTCTTGGTAGCAGGTAAACATACACAAATGTTCTCAGAGTGGCCAGAGAAATTTGTTGTAACCGCTAGTTAGACATTACACTCCATCTCTTTGAACAGAATCCAAACTGGAAGAGAGAATTAGTTTAAGAAAAATATTCTCAGAATAGGAACATTAGAGAAGAAAATTAGATTGAGAGGGAGAGAAGAGGGAAGGTAGTAAAATGTTTTTATGCATATACAAATGTTCAGGAACAAAACCCTCCATTCGGCATAACTAATGCCCTAATAGAATAAACCCTCAAAGTGAAAGAAAAATACCACCACCACCAGAGCCTCTGAAGCAAAATAAAAGGTGATTTCTTGTTTCCTAACGTGGTCTATAAACATAGTGTCGGTCTGAATTTCTCTCAATCATTTTCAGTAGAGAATAGGAGGAAGGCTTTCTTTTTCAACTTAACATTGTCCTGAAAATTAACTAAACCAACAAATATGCAACATTTCAGGCATGTGTATGCTCTCTTCCTTTACTCACCTATTGTCAAGGAAGAATGTTATTTCACTAGTAAACTTCTATTTTTCCTTTATAAATATAAAAATATTCAAATTTATGTGTAGTATTTTTCCTGAAGTATGTTTTATTATAAAAAGATAATACTTTAAACAATTTTTTAAGATTTGAGCAGAGATAGTAAAAATTTTGGAAGCACTGATTATTCAGCCATTACAACTCTGTCTTTTAAATCAAACTAAATTGAATGGTTTAAGGCAAATCTCACTGTTTTTGCCTTAATTTTTGTTCTCCTAAAAAGTACCTATATACAGATAAATTCAAATTTAAAAATATTATTGTAATCAGGACAGTTTTCAATAGTAAACTTGCTTAGCTCTCTATTTGAGTGTAATTGACCACTTAAAAATTCATAATAATCAAGAAATTCACTTGTATTTCACATATTCTGCTATATGTTTTCTAATTTTACCTTGCTCCATAGTTTCCAGTCAACCCTCACCAAAAATAAAATGCATTTTTTCCTACAAATTACTGACTCTGTAGTATCTTACTTGAACTATTCTCTCACTGTAGTAACATGCAACAGTATCACTCTGGAATGTGTGCTCAGAGTTCCAATCTGGTGTTCCAAGGATGGTAAGTGGCACCTACTGGTGACTGTACACTTTGTACCTTTTATTCAAAAACATTTTCATGCAAAAGCCAAAAAAGTTAACTTTTTCATCTCTACTGACTCCTATGTCAAGAATATAAATTCATATTTTCTTGTGATATAGGACTTCAAAATAAATATAGGAGAAATGTTTTAACTTCCAAACTGCTAGATGTCAGATATTCTAAGTGCTTGTTGCCTAAAATCAAAGAATAAATTCTATGGCACAACAGACAAGTTAAGAGTAGAGGTTTTATTGAGGAAGAGACAGCTCCTGAGAGACAGCAGGGGACCTGACTGTTTTGCCAAAGAGTCTGCTTCTCAAAGGAGGTTTTGTAGCATAAGATGATGAAGTAGCACAAAAATCACAAGATGGGACAAAACTATGATCAATCAATAAGGTTACAAGTATAATCACAGAAAATGTTGATCCAGTGGGGAAGCAAGTATACATGGAAAGAACAAAAAAACCCTTTCAGGAAAGGTCAGATCCTAGGGTCTTGGTCACCCGGTGATGTGACCTATGTCTATCGAGACTTTTTTGCACCAGGTGTTACTACTTATTTTATCCCTTAGTGAAGCATGAAGACCTGGTCATTCTGTCTTTATCTTGAGGCTTAATATCCAACAGCTGTACCTCTTACCACAGTTGTAATGTGTTTTCATCTTTTATATTGACTCTCTTGAGGGTTCAGCACTGTCTGATTGCCTATAATATTTCTAACTGTGTATAACATTTGGGATAAGGGAGGAAAATAATAATTTTATAATTTATTACTTTTTATTTTTACCCAATGAGAAATAGACTAACATTTTTATTATCAAGAATGTGTATAAATAGAAATCATGACCTTCTGCATCAGCAAACTTGATTCATCAACCAAAATATCTTACATAAATGTACTTGAAAAAACCAAGCTAAAAGTTGGAGCCCTTATATATACCTTCCTTCCCAAAGTCACTGTTTGTTCACCCTTTAAGCTTAGGGAGGAACCTAAACCCAAGGACCAGGAGAGAAAATTTCATAGTCTGATAGTGAGCTAAGGCTTTATGGGGAGGGGATGCTAGAGTTTAGGACACCTGGAAACTGACTCCCAGGGTAACATCCCTGATGCAGTGTGAGCAGTAAAGAGAAAGGCCAGAGTATGACTCACTGAAGCTTCTGGCTCTCGGGAGGTAGTAGCCAGGGATATAGTTTTCCAGTAAAAGTTAAGACTAAATCAGAGGTATAGGATTGTAGAAAGATAAACATATGGAAAGGTAAGAAGTAAATAACTGTAGCACAATCTTGGGATCAAGCCCAGAAGCTAGGAACACTAAGAAGACTCTCAAATATTATGATGAATAGATTAAAATGGGTACAGTATAAAAAATACCAAAAGCCAACAACACATCACAGGGAGACTGAACATAAATAAAAGGATCTTCACAATAATAACAGTTTCTCTATCTTCACTGATCCTTAACTCACAGTACAAAAACAATAAAACACATGAGAAACTAAGAAATCTCCAAAAATCCCTGGCTTCCCAAATCTGATCTCAAGGACGATGATGAAGAGGAAACTATAGGCAAAAACCAAATAATAAAAAGATAAAAAAAATCATATAAGCAAGTGAATAATATATTTAATGAGAATAAAGAGGATTTAATTAAACATACAAAGGATTTTGCCAATAAATGATAAGCTTAAAAAGAAACAAGATATTAATTCAGATAAGCTATGCATGAATGAACACTTCAATATAGCATTGCAATGTATGAAAAGAAATCAAACAGCAAGACATGACATAAAAATTCAGTGGGAAGCTTGTGTAGCAGACTTGACCAATGTGAGGACTGAGTGTGAAATAGACAAGACAAGAAAGATACAGCACATCTTAAACTCATCAATGCTCTAAAAACAAGACACCATGAATCTGGATCAAACAGCTGCTAAGTATCTTGAAAAACTTACAGAACTAAAGAAAAGCTTAGGAAATAACTCAAAAGTAATAAATTATTTATTTACTGAAATTGTAGTAGAAAATTTCTAAATTGATGCAAAGAATTTAAAATCCAACACAAGCGCAGAGAGAACTCCAAATAGTATGGCCAGACAATACCACCATAATGCATAAAAGTAAAATTTCAGATATCCAGAAGAAGATAAAACTAAAACTTTTTTAAAAAACCAAAAAAATCTATAAAGGGATTGCTACGGATAGGAATTTCAGTAGATTTCTCAGCATGGACATAAAGTCCAGCACAAATTGCAGTTAGGTTTCTCAAGGCCCAGATGAAAACAGCTATCAGCCTGGACTTTTATGTTCTGCAAAACTGGTTTTTAAATTTGACAGAAAATAAAGACATTTCATGACAAGGAAACCCAAAGGAAATGCACAGTCTCTAAGTCAGTATTACAAAAAATTCTCAAGAGAATTTTAGAGAGAGACAGGGAAGCCACCAACACTAAAGAGACCAAATAAGAGTATACATGTGATTGGAAGAGTATTTTATTTCATTTTATTCTAAAGAGAAAAAAGGAAAACCAAGAAGTAAACAATTAAAAAACAGAAGCAAAAGCAAAATGATGACAACTGCAACAACCAAAAAATTGTTGATATAGGATTTCAAAACAAGATGATAGGAATTCAACAATGACTGTCATATTGCATATTATTATCCTCAAAGTAATTGCTCAGACAACCAGATAAGGGAATGCAAGATTGACCAAGCAATATAATTTCCCTTTAAGCAGTTTGGAAGATTTTAACCCAACAGAAAACAAAAGAATCAGCACTGGGAAAATAATGAAATGAAAAGATTCAATAACACCTTACAATAAGTACTCTTCATGTTCATGGCATCAATTCCATAAATGAAAGAGATTCACTGGCAGATTGGATTAAAAAATGTGACCGTGTATTTCCTGCAGAAGGCACCTCATGCATCCAAAAAGGAAGTACGTAGACTAAAAATGAAAGGATGGAAACTTATACCCCATACAATCACAGCAGAAAAACAACAGTGGCTATCTTATTTTCAGACATCAACTCAAAATTCATCAGAAGAAAAAGATAGCTAGATTGATTAAGGATACAATTCAACAGCAAGACATAACAGCTATAAACATCTGTGTACTTCATGAAAAAAAATTACTCAATTTAAAAGGACAGATAGATAACAGGACAATCATAGTGGGTGAAAGGTTAAAGAGACTGTAACCCACGTGATGATGACAGAGACACGGCCACAAAGTTTATTTGGTGCAGGAGCCAGAACAGCTGCTTAGGAAGGCAGAAGTGTACATGTGGGGAGGGGTTGTGAATCACAGGAACACCATCGGTCTCTGTGGTGGCTGCAGTTTTTAGGAAAGTATGTAGGTGTCTTTGTGGTTGGTGCCATCTTAATAAAAATCTGTAGTGGTGGTTGGACTGTACCCTTTAATTTTCTCCTCCCCAGGCCCTGGAGCTTACTATTTGATCATTTTAACATTTTGTTATAAAGGATGGAAGGAGAGGCTAGTCATTAGGGGCAGGCAGAGTGGGGGAGTGGATACCTCGGATGAGGGGAAAAGGGTTGAAGGCCTATATGAAGGAGAAGGGGAACAGGTCATTGTTTTTTAAGGCTTTTTTGAGCATGATAGTGAGGGCTGTGTGGGCAACCTAAGGTGAGCAAACTGGGGATGTGGAAGGTCAGCTAGGACCAGCACCAATGTTGGTGGCCCAGTGTTGATGGTTCTAGCCATTGCAGATTGTATCACCAGGTGGTTCCTATGCAGCTGGGGTGCACTGGAAGCAAGAGGCATTGTCTGTTTGAAGTGGAGCAAACCTGTCCTTGGATAAAATCTGTTAGGCATCCTATCAAGCAGAGGCTGATCAGCAACAGAAATAGGACAGGGGCCAAAGTGCCAAGGATGGGGAGAAGCCATGACCACCACCCCACCCCAGGGAACCACCACCCCTTGCCTGCTTTTTTTTTGTTTGTTTGTTATTTTTACTTTTGTATTGAGCCTGGTGACCTGGTCTTGATGACTTTGGACTGTCTGGTGAATGAAACCTGACCTTCATAGATCTATGACAAAGTCAGAGATTTTGTTCATTTTTCCTGATATCTCTTTTGAGAGCTGTTGAAGGGCTATGGCCAACAGGGCTACTCTTGTCACTCTGGCTCTCCCACCATTTTAGTGGAAACTCCCAAACCTAATAGCAAGAGAATGAGGACTGGGGCCTGAGGGAACCATCTGGTGTGGGTTAGGGCTGGGAGTCTTGTCTTATGGACTGTATCTATTTTGGGAGTTAAGAATATCAGCGTGCAGGTCCCAGTCCAGCTGTCAGGGAGACAGACATAGGCAGAGGTTCTGTAGAGCCAAGCTAGTCTGAAAGTATTTAATTATAGAGATGTGACTGTTTGTCAAGGAGCTGGGAGGTGTCTAAGGTAGGGAGTCTTGTTATGTGGTAGGCGTCCCATTTGGGGAGGGCTTGAAACCCAAGGGGGAGGTAGGAGCCATCTCCATTGGAGAGAAGAGAGGAGTATTGACAGTAGCATGGTCCTGAGGCAAATGTAGGGTAATGGTGAAGTTACAGTTATAGGAGGGTAGGTGTCCCAGTGGGACTCCTAGAGGGCCTTCCCAGGAGATGTATAGTATTACTTTAAAGAAAAGCCGAACATTAGAGATTATGGGCCTTAGAGTAGAATGGCGTGGAGGAACGGTTTGAGTGTAAGCAAAAGCTGTGTCAGTGTGTCTGTGGTTTTGTTTGTAGTTTTTGTCTCCCAGATTTTTATCATAGGTAGGGTGCCAGGAGGACTTGGCAAGAGTCCAAGTTGTCAGTGGAAGTGGAAAGAAGTGGACATGGAGGCACAAAGCCAGCAGCCTTTAGCCAGGGAAGGACTGGACTGATTTAGCAGGAATGGGCCAGTTGTAGGGTCATAAGAAGGAATTTAGGAATCTCTGGAGTGAGTGAGGAGGGTCCCTTAGATGAGGCCATCAGTGGGGGAAATTTAGGTAGGATGAGGTCAGAGGCAAGCAACAGGAGGTAGATAGAGCCAGGAGCCATCTCAGTATCAGTCTGGGAAACACCTGGGAGACACAGAGGAATGCAGACTGCTATCACAAAAAGAAGAAAGATGATAACCAAAAAGCTCCTTTTTGTGAGACTCAGTCAGCTGGGGCGACTCTAATTCGGGCAGCTGAGAACAGAAGGGCCAGGGCTATGGAGACGAGGAAGAGGAGAGGTGGCAATGTATGGCACTGTCTAAGATACTGGGTGAGGGGTGGGCGGGGGCTGAGGACTAGAGGCTAGGAGACAGGCGACAGGCCGGAGGTCTTCCCTGAGGCAAAGGGCTGGGAGAACAGCAAAGAGGTGGACTTTGTCTAAGAACTGAAAGAGGGAGAGTTTCTGGGTACTTTTACCCAGGGGAACATAGGGATTAGGGGACTTTTACCCAGGGGATTAGGGAAAAGGAGGGTTATTGTCCAGGGAAGAAGAGGTCTTAGAGGATGAGATTGAGGGAGGTAGGTGAAGGCTTGTCATAGCGCACTGGTGAAGTGACAGATAAAGCAGGGCATTTATTCCTCAGCGATGCAGGTGAGGTGAAGAGGGATTGGGGACAGCCAGGTGGCGGAGCAGGGTGGAGGTTGCTTACTCATGGCTGGAGAGATGTATCTCGGTCAACAACAGAATCAGGGGTATGAAACCTGTGTCTCCCGACCTGGTCCGGGACAAAGTAGTCCTGAGAGACTCCAGGAGTCCCGAGGGACATAAGACCTAAGTCTTATTCAGTGTGTTGGCGAGATTCCCAGACCAGAGTGACCCTAAAGGTCACGACCTGAACCAAAGGGATGCAGGAGGTTGACTACTGTCAGGAGAAAGAAGAGGAAGAAAAGATGAAGGAACAGAAAATGAGGGCATCAGGAGAAAAACCAGAGTAAGTTCCCTGGAAAAATTTGCAGGTGAGCTAGTGTAAGAGTCCCAAAGGAAGCAAAGGGGGAGGGAGGGCAGAGGAAAGTCTTGGAGGGTGCCAGATAGGTGTTCAGGAGGGAGCAGATAGGAACATATGGGCAACTAATTAGTCTTACATTACTCCTGTCAAATATTATTGTACTTATTGTGCCTCTAATAGTAAGTTTGAAATTGAGATATAAATGAAAATACTCACTGATTACGTGTCTTTGAGTGTGATGTAGCCAATAATGGGAAGGATCTGGAAGCCTTCCTGGTCCACACAGGGTCAGTGACCCGAGGACCTGGGAAGCCTAAGTCCCCAGGTAGGAGGAACCAGCTGGAAGCCTTGGTGTGTCCCCCACCCCCACCCCGGCCTTCAGCACCAGTGAAAGGTTAAAGAGACCACATCCCACGCAATGATAGTGCAGACACTCTGACAGGAAGAAGTTTATTTTGTTCAGGGGAGGGGTCACCTGGCGGATAGAGAGTGACCCCAGGGGGTGGGAATCAGGGGCTTCTATGCCTGTAAACCACGGTGGGAGAAGGGGGAATGGGCACTCAAGAAGGTATCAGGGTACCTGTAGGGGTGGAGCTGTGCATCACAGGAACGCCATCAGATCTATGGTTCCTGCAGTTTTTAGGAAAGTATGCAGGTGTCTTTGTGGTCATAAAAATCTGCAGGGGTGCTTGGACTGCACCCTTTAATTCCCTCCTCCCCGGGCCGTGGACCTCACTCTTCCATGAATGCGAAACTTCAATAATACACACTCACAATTAGGTTTAACAGAAATAATCAACAAAGAAACATTAAGTTATACAATTCAATAAATAGACTTACAGAATGTTTTTTCCTGTAACAACAGAATATTTATTTTGCTCAAAAGTACGTGGAACCTTTTCTAAAGTAGAACATAACTTAGGTCAAAAAGTATAATTAAATAAATACAAAATAAATGAAGTAATCCCTTGCACACTATCAGATCATAGAAATATGAAACTAGAAATCCAGCAAATTCCAAAAATTATGCAGACACAAGGAGATTAAAGAAATATATATTTCAAGCCAAGGATTTAGCTCAGCAACATAAGTGCCTGCGTTGCAAGTGCACAGTCATGAGTTCGATCCCCGGTACCCCCCCCAAAAAAGAATTATTCAATAATCAATAAATCATGGAAAAAATAATAGAAAAAACAAAAAAAATTCCTAGAATAAAATAATAATGAAAGCATAACAAATGAAATCTGTGGGACATAATGAAAGCAGTTCTAAAAGGGGAGATTATATGTCTGAATGGACAAATTTAAAAAATGCCATGATCCCAAAAAAATAACCTAGTTATATATCTTATGGTTCTAAAAAATAAAAATACAAATCTTAAGCTAATAATAGAAATAGCATTATAAAATTTGAAATAGTGAAAGTTAATAAAAATGAGACAAAAAATACAAAATATCAATGAATGAAAGGCCAGTACTTTGAAAGGATGGGAAGGAAATCTAGAGGTGGAATGGAAGAGAAAGAAAGCAAGGCTAAATAAAAAGTAGGTAAATAAGGGTAGAAGATGAGATAGTGTCTTGGTTACTTTTCTGTCATTGTTGAGACAAAATACCTGATGCCCAACATGAAGAAAGGAACAGTTTATTTCTTACAGTTTTTGGTGGTTTCAGTCCATACTCAACTGGCTCCAAGGCAGGGTGGCATGGCACAGGGGGAGCCCTTCAAGGCAGCAGCCCGAGCAAAAAACGAGGAAGGAAACAAGCCTCTTCTCCTCCCTTATGGTATATGCAGACCACCTCTCACCTTCCAGGGCAGGTGTAGCACTCACAAAATCTCCTTGCTCTCCTTCTCACAGGATGAGGATATTTACAATGTAAGAACCCTGTTCCCTGCTGAGTGTTTCAGTTAAACTTTGAAATTTCTCAAGTTGACATTATGGATCAACAATAACATATATATATATATATATATATATATATATATATATATATATACACTCTACAGGCAATGAGCATGAATTACTATGAATGAGCATTAATATACTATTAAAAGTGAAAACATGAGAAATAATAGTTGTATCACCAAAACTTTCCAGTCTCATCTGAAATGAGGAGAGTGAAGTAAATAGTGAAAGGCTGTTTTAACTTGTGCTATCCTCTTACTGTTCTTCTTTTTTCCTATTTGGATTACACAGTTTATTCCTCCTTTTCCTATTTTTTTCAAGGTCAGATGAGATCAGGGACATTCAAAGTGGTATGACCATAGACTCTTGGTCCTGTTTTTATTCTGGGGGTATAATGCTTTCGAAAATGTTTACTTTTCTTCTACCTACAAGAAAAAAATAAGCTGACTTCCAGCTCCACTGTATAGTAGGTAAAAACTTGTACCTTTTTTTAATTTCAATACTAGATTTTTAAAAATAGCAGTAATCTGTATCCCTTCCTATAGACCCACTGTTCTTATATTACTTAGAATTAAAATAGCAGGAAAAATCATTATAATGAAAACTCAATGATATTGTTATTCCAGAGAGTAAAGAGTAATAAATATTTTGACTGTAATAAGGAAATAATATTTTAATAGCTACCATTAATATTTTGCAATGACTTTCAAAAGTGCTCATGAAAGTTTTAAGATCTCAATAAAATAAATCCTTGACACTTCCTCTTCAGTATGTGTAGTCTTGTGATTCAAGAGTTCATCTACTTTTCAATGGTAGGTCACAAAATGCTTTGCAAATACTGCCTTGTTTGCCAGGACACTTGTATTACTTAAAGCCTCAAACTTTTTGCCAGCAGTCACCATGCTGTTAGGAACCCCATGCCATAACAATGCATAAAGCCCCCTGGTTTCCACTGAAGAATACAACCTTCAAGTCATCAGATTTCAGCCTCTGAATCTCCAGAACATTCCAACACCCAGTTTTTTAGATTATTCACTTAAGCCTTGCATTATCATGAAGTAGAAATGTATCATTTTTTATCTTATCTAGATTCTAGATCCAAAACATCTTGATGGATAATCATATGATTTTGACTTATACCACTGTATTTTGAAACGGTTTGTTACAAACAATCAGACAATCTAGAACACTATTTAACAATTATATTTCTGTGGCTTGTTCTGTATATAGATGAATATATTTACATGAGAAATATTGAAATTTTACAATGTCTGAAAGTTACTTGTAACCTAACTGAATAGTCCATGTATGCTCACTCTTAGTTGAAATACTGACATTTTTGCTGAAATTTATCAGTAAAACTCACTCATAATTTTTCTGACTTATTGACTCTAAAGTTCTATCATTGTATGTTCAGTAGTGAAGATGTGTTAAAATCATTATTTCTCCTGTGTGGATTTTGCTAAACTTCAAGAAAATAATTTAAAACAATCTGTGGCACTTTTAATAGCATTAATATGACATACAATATATACATTTGGTAAATACCTACAATCACAGCAGGAAAGCAGCAAGAGTGGCTATCTTATTTTCAGACATTTGATAAAAGAAGAAACAAACTCTTCAAACACAAGTAGTTTGAAAAACTAGAATAGAGCATCTGTACAACAAATTTTCCTTTCAAAGTTCTAATCAAAGTTAAACTAACTATTATCTTGCACAGAAATTGCTGAACTAGCCCTCGTCATTAAAAGACATTTCAAGATTTTAAATCTTCAACTTTATAGCATCTGATTTAGATCTTTCTACCTTTGAGTGCTCCTCATTATATTTTTTCTTTACTTTTTATTCTCATTGTTTTCTTTCATTTCACATTTCTTACTGATCACTGACAGTAAATGTTCTTGGAAGAAAATAACCCAAGTGAAGCAAACACACTATACTAGCACTGCTCACTTTTCTCTTGGTTTTAGTTAGATTATTTTCTGTACAAATCCAGAATGAGATCTGATTAAGTCAAGAAAACTATGCTCCTTTTCATTTCCAACCAAACCATCTGCTAGGCTCTATGATCTCCTACCTCAGCAAAGTCACTTTCTCCCAGAAGGTGCCCTGACATGTGAAAGAATTACATGTGCAATTGTTCATATTCTTCTTAGTGGTGGAGTAACTTGGTAATTGTAGAGAATCACACTCAGGCTAAATATTATCTGCACTGAGGAAAAAAAAAACTAAACGCAGAACAAGGAAGGGAATTTCAAATATTCACACAGCTACTCAGCAACATTAGAAAGCAGCTCTCCTTCTGAACATTTCTGTTCAATTCGTGCTATTCATCTTAATCCATTAAAGTTTCTTGCTTGACTGTGTATTTCAGTACACTTTTAATGCCAACAAATAAAGCCTTGGTTTGTATTTTATCTCAATGTTTTCATGCAGGTGGCGGTGATGGGAGAAAGAGAGAGAGTGAGAGACAGACAGACAGAGAGACAGAGAGAGACAGAGACAGACTCTGGCCTGTCTGGAGTTAAGAAGTGATTACAAAGTTCTCCTGCCTTAGGTAGCACCTTGCTGAGCTGCCCGTTCCACCAACTGAGGTGGTCTCAGTTTCCAGCTTTGTACACTGACTTTCCTCAGAGAGTGAAAATGTGCTGACATGAGTGATCCTGAAAAGCCGCATGCTTTGATTCCCGAAACACAATGCTACATAAGA
This sequence comes from Hydrochoerus hydrochaeris, assembly GCA_004027455.1. NCBI lineage: Eukaryota > Metazoa > Chordata > Mammalia > Rodentia > Hydrochaeridae > Hydrochoerus > Hydrochoerus hydrochaeris. The sequence continues at coordinate 24,727 of PVLA01006840.1, read as the reverse complement.
CAGGTTGAAGACTGTCATGCAGACCCTGCAAAGAGGAAGAGACACCCATGGAAGGAAACAGAAGTCTAATTTCATGTTTTATGGGTTATTAAACACAAAGGACTCCTTGATCCTGAAGGCCAAGATGATAATTTGGTTAGTCTTTTCCTAGGGTAGGGTTCTCACTCCCTTCGCTCTTGTTGCTTTTGGTATCTTCTGCCACAACTAAGACACTGCCCATCAAAACCTAGTGGGAGGTTTCTGATAGGGGCACTACAGTAAGGCACTGACAAAAGACTATCTTTGAATGGATTTCTTCCTCCACTGACTCATACACAGCTGCAGACTGATGCTCACAGTCTATCATGTTTATTCAAAATTCAGTTGCTGTGTAGATGTGTGTGTTTTGCATTGTGCCATGCTAGTTTTCAGACAAATATCTCATGCTTGCTTTTAAAGGAGACTGTGTTGTTTTCAATGTTAAAATCTGGTTTTGGGTAGTTTAAATCCACAGAAAGCACAGCCATTCTATGAAGTGATACTCAGGAATGTAAAGAATGTTTAATATTTTTTGGAAACTACTGTTTATAAATCACATTTCTAAGAGGTTGACATAAATTTACTAATTTCACTCTCATTACAGTCTGATGATCAGGTACCATAGTCACATTCATTTTTAGAAAAGAAAACTGAGAAGGACAGGTTAATTAACCTGACCAGCATCACCCTATCAGAACTAACAAGGCTGTGATTTAAACATAGTCACTGTAATTCAAAAGCCCACAATAGTAATGACTTTTTACAATGATATTATTTTACATATTTTTGTGCTCAGTACTTGTGCTTTTATATACTGTTAATGTTTCATTTTATTCTCTTTCAATGCTGCAGAATGCTTTTCAGCAATGTGGGAATAGAATCAAACATGCTAACCAAGCGGCCATAGTCACACAGCTAGTAATTGGGAAGTTCCAGCTCACAACGTTGCTTTCTTATACTGAAAAATTAAATTCATTATAGTTTTGTAATTTGCTATTTTTTCAAATTTTTTTTTGCATTTGTGTGATTGATAGCAAGGAAAACTTCAAGTGGTTTAGCAAAATAATAGACCTCGACTTCAAATAAATGAATGAATTTAATACCAAAGTCTGTGAATACAAGATATTACTCTGATGGGGAATATATAGCTTAGATAAAAAGCTAAGTAACCATTTACTGAGCAAATAAAAAACTAAAATGCTCTTCTGGGCCAAGGGAAATAGCATAAAGCAACAAATGAGAGTAGTGGGACTTATGTTAAAATAGAGACCATATGTCCCCAGCTAAAGATATTCTTTTTAAAAAGTTCTTTACTTAAAAAATTCTTGAAAAAAGTAAAAATAGCCAAAAATTAAAACACCAATAACAGCACTAAAATCTCTGCTGATGAAGCAAAATACTTCAAAGTCAAATTGCAGGTAGCTAGTATTAATTTGCTACTCCATTGTAGATAACACTTCATGTTATTAATTCAAAGTCTTTAAAGATATGTCTAGCATAAAAAGACCTCAGAGTAAACAGAGGAGCATCAGTTTGTTTAGTATAATTCCATACTATAATGAATTTTGTCTCCCACTTTCCAAGGCATCAAAATGACATTCAAAGTTGGAAAATACATCAATTATCAAAAGAAAATAAATGCAGTGAAGTCCATTCAAATGCATTAAACCCATTTTATGCCACAGTATCAAAGGAATAAAGATAAAAGCATATACACATTATAAAAAGTATTTTTTAAATTTTCATTTAACTGACCAAGCAAAAGTTTCATTTACCTTGAAACTCTTTCAGAATTTTTTGGGAACGATTAGAAGTTGCAGGTGTATCTCATTCTAGGCTTTCATGCTAATTTCTGTTTCCTGTTAACTATTCCAGCTCACAGAGGCATTATCTCCACTGCTGCTATCGCTTCTAATTGTGAGACTAAATTTATAAAAGAAAAATAAATTTGTTTCACATTTCAAAATCAGTAAATTATATGAATAAGATTCATAGTATTGTTACAGATAATTGGATTAGATTTACAATGGTCCCCCAAGACTCACGTGTTTGGAAGTTGAGTGGATTCTGAGGGTGTTATAGCTTCTTGCTGACGGGAGGCAGGATCTGGGTCAGAAGTGTTACCTCTCTTCCTGGCTTCTCCTTTCCCTAACTTCCTCCTGGCTGCCATTAGGTAAGCAGCTTTTTCTCTCCCAAGCCCTATGCTGTTGCTTCTCTAGAACAAGCTGACCATGGACTGAAACACAACCAAAAAATAAATCTCTCCTCATTTAAGTTACAGAGGTCAGGTATTGTGTCTCAGTAATGAGGAACATAACTAAGACAGTCATGTCACCAATTTTTATTTACGAACAGCTTTAGCATCTTTCATGAATGTACCAACGACCATTCACTGAATGTATAGTTTGTGACTTTTCTGTGTTAGCAACTATAAAGAAACTGAAATAATCACTTGAATTAATCCACTTCCTTTAGGGTCTCAGGAGATGTAAGAAAAGTTTGTGATATGCCACACGTTAAAAGTATCAAAGAGCTGGTGCCATGTCAGACAGTGTATTGTGGGCCAATGATGCAGGCAGTGAAATAATTTGACAATAGTCAAGAATATAAGAAAAATGGATTTATTCAGGTCAGAGTACACTATCAAGAGACAATGAGCAAATTCCAGTAGAGAAAGCCCGCTGCCTTCATAATTTGGAGATTTTATAAGGAAATGAAGACAGGGAAAATATAAATATCTTAGAAATGTATTCTGCAAGATTTCCTATTTCTCATTAACTATCCGTCAGCACCCATATTGTAACAAAAGTTGCACACCAAAATGCATACTATCCAGGCTTTCTGCTGAGGCTTCACAAACATCTCTTCAGACACAGATAGCAATGTGGGATGCTGCAACTTTCTTAGGAAAGATGAGTCATTAGCTCAGTGGGAGGAATGAACAGCTGTTACATTTATGGGTATCTTGTGTTTTTAGTATCTCATGCCTGCTCAGCAGAATTGTGTCAGCCGAGAAATTTGGGTACTGAAAACTTTAGCGCTTTGATCACCACAGCTAGTAAGATATATTTAAAAAGGCACAACCATTTTACTACACTTTTGAAACTTAGAAAACAAAACTATCTTCTAAAGTCATCATTGGAAGAGCACTTGTATTTCCAGTGCTCAATAATTGGTGTTCTTTAAGACTGCTACAGAAACTTGATGTTATCTGTGAGAAACAAAAATTATTTCCAGTTTTAGATTTTCCAGGATGTCAACTAGTTTTTAGTGACTGGACAAGTCAACCTGTTAGCATTTTACAGAGAAATGGAACCAATAAGATGCACGTATATGCAATTGCATGTAAGTATGTATATATATTATATACATGCATATGCAGATTCACTATATGTGTGTGTATACATGGTATGTGTATAAAGACATTTATTTGAAGAAATTTGTTCCTGTGTTCACAGAGGCTGGTGAGTCTGAAATCCATAGAGCTGTTCTGTAAATTAGATATGTAGGCAAGGGTTGATGCTGTGAGCTTGGATCCAGGGTGCTAGTCTGGAAACTCAGAAATAATTAATTCCATGGTCTTCAGGATCAATTTTCTTAGGAAAAATTAGGCATTTTTAGGAGTTTTTTGTTTGTTTGCCCTGATTATCAAAAAGACTTTCAACTGATTGTATTTTGGTGTTTGATCTACTGTAAATTAATTGCAAATGTTAGTGACGACTACAAAATAGCTTCACAATAGCATTTAACTATTGTTTGATCAATAATTGGGGTCCATATCCTAACAAAATGACAAAATTAAACATTTAATAATGACTTGTAAACTTCACTTGTGCACAACTCCCAGCAGGTTCTTAGCTTTTGATTCAAATTGTATACAGAGGAATCCACTTTAACTTTCCCTAATTAAGCAAATCAATAACCAGTGTAACATCAGGGAGAAGAAAATCTCTTTGAGTTTGTATGAAGAACTTTATTGTTAGTCTTTCGGCAGCTCTTTCTAGGACTCTGAGTTCAGAATAAAATTTGGAACAGTAGTTCTATCTATTACTCTTTAGATATTCCAGGAAACTAATTTCTGTAAGACATTGAAAAATCAACTTCTTTGCAGTTTATAACTAGTCCAAATTGTTTTTATAAATCCATATGGCTTTAATGTCCCTTCAGGGTATTTTCCAGTGTAGAATGTTCGCCTCTTCCTCTCCATTTAAGTTAAGCAGAGTGCGTGCCAAAGAGCCCAGGGTTGCTGTCCTATGTTTGATGCTGCCATTGTGTCAGTACCTGCAATAGAATCCTTAAGTCTGTAAATATAACACTCAAGATCTCATAGAATCTGCAAACTCTCTATTTTAGACACTTGCATTCTCTGTGGTTATGCATCTGGTGGCCTTTTTGTCTTGAGTCATCTCATGACTATAACCAAGAAGTGTGAGGTAGTAAATTCGATTCCCGGTTTTAAAAAACAAAATTTACTAAGGTCATTTTAACAGGGCTACCTGCCTAGGACATTGCTCAAAATCACTCAACTGCAGCAAAATCATCCAGAAGCTATAGTCACATGATTCTACAGTTTGATTTTTTTTGTCCTCAGAATTGATGTTTTGAAATTTAATTGCTGGTGTGACAGCACTAAGACACACAACTCTAAAAATGTGGTTGGATCATGAAGACTTTTCTATGATAATGACATTAAACTTTGACTTACATTTTTTGTGCAGTGCATATAAACTACCCTCATGGAAATAGAGAGATGCAACCCTCACCAGACACAGCAACTGTGACATATTGATTGTGGAATTTCTAGTCACTAGAAATATTATGAAAATTTTTATATTGAGCATAAATTTTACATTAAAAATAAATTACACAGTTTTAAGTGTCTCCTTTTAGCAACACCAACAAAAATAGAAAATGCTGCTGAGAAATTGTCACTATAATAATTCTGTGAAAATGTGTAATTTTGCAACTGAATAATTGGTACAGACTAGAAGAGTTTTGAAGTATATACTAGAAAAATCTAAATTTCTATTAAAGAAATAAAGTTGACCATATTGAGGCCTCAGAGAAAATCTGTATGAGTGACTTGGGCTTCTTAGAGAGCATCTGAATGTTTGTGATTAGAATATTTATTAAAAAAAAAAGAACAGTTAGAGACAATGGCACTGAGGAACTCAATTCCTTCCACCCATTTATTTCTGAACAGTACCCCATCCCTCCCTCCATTGTTCTAACAGAGATAAAAAATAAAATTTTAAAAACCCAAGACATCTTTGATTCTCAAGACCAGAGCACGTGGATGTTAGATTTCTTAGCCTAACTTTTAGTCATCTTTATCCCATTCCTACCTCATTAAGGGTTCATAAATGTGCACTACATATCATGCATATAATAAGATCAGAGTGCATTCTAGGACAATCACATGGGTTGGAGAGTCCATGAGATAGCAGCACTGTCAAACTCTCCTGTCAGTCTCACCTAGAGATTCAGGAGGAGGCAGCTGGGCTGAAGTGCTTTAAGTTTAAAAACCAGACTTACTAAGGGCTACTGCTGCTGCCTCAGTGTGCTATGTCTTATGTGCAGGGCTTCTGTTTTTCTGTCACCCTGGTGCCATTTTGTTTTGTGTGCCATATCTTAAGTTGGCATGGACTTACCCTAAACACATCTTCCCATTTTCTTCAATAAATGTACCTTGGCACTTGACACTGATATAGGACCTTCAAATTATATAAGGCAAAAATTATAATTCCCAATCTGCTGGATATCAGATACACTGAGTTCATGTTTCCTAAAATTGAAGAATGAATCCTGCAGAGTAACTGAGGTTAAGAGTAGGAAATTTTGTTGAAAGAGACAGCTCCTGGGAGAAAAAGGATGGCCCTTGAATGAGTTGCTGTGAACCCCAATTTCTAAAGGAAATTTTATAAAACAAAATCATGAAGTGAGTACGAAGTCATGAAGTGGGTATAATGCAGGACAGTGTGGGGACCAGCCAATAAGTTTGTAAGTTCAGCTACTTAGGTAATGTTGATTCAGTGAGGAATGAAGTTATGTAGCAAGTGTATATGGAAAGAACAAAAAATTTCTCAGGAACAGATGAGCCCTGGGGTCTTGGTCACTCACTAAGATGACTATTGTCTAGCCAGACTTATTGGACCAGGTATTAACATTTATCTCATCTCTTAGGAAGGCACATAGGTCTGGTCATTGTGTACTTCTCTTGAAACCTGTCTTCAAACAGATGAGCCTCCAGTCACAGTTGTAATGTGTTTTCATCTTTTATATTGATTCTCTCAAGACCTAACCCTGTTTGACCACCTATAATAATTCTATAATAATGTCTATAATATTCCCCCCTCTGAATAGATAACCCTACCTGCTGAGAAGGGTAAGGGGAAAAGACCCTTCTGACTATTTCTTGTTGAAAAGGGTTGTAGTCAGAGGATCTATCTGAAGGCCCTCAATTAGATGTCAGGTGTTTTCATCTTAGGTAGATCTACAGCTTTAAGTCTAGAAGAGACAAGGCCAAAGAAATAGTTAAGTATGTATGAACCAAATAATAAGATTAACAAGACTGTTATGAATGCAACCAATAAATGTTTCCAGGAAGATGAACCAGTAATAGCTTTCCACAAAGAGAGTAAGGAGAAGCTCCAGGGAATTTCAGAATCCCACATGTACCTATCATTTAATATCCTGAATATCCATTACAATATTAGTAGAAAGATCAGGAATATATACAACGTTCAGCTTTTATACTTGCACATGTACCCCCTTGTTCTGCAGTCAAGATATCTAATGCCATCCAATTTTGGAGGACAGTTTGTCGCATTAATTTGACTTCTTCATTCAGGTGAGACAGACCAACTGAGCTGTCATTTAAGGCTATTCATTAGAGTTAGCCAAGGCACTATGTTGCTTGACATTTTCTAATCTTATGTAAGAGACAATGACAAAAGTCAAATGATCAAACAAGTGAAACACATTTTTAGATCACTTATGTCATAAATGAAATAAGTTTGCAGCTTTGGGCTTTTTCTGACACTCTGCCTTGTAACCACACAAATCCCAGTGTGCATCTCTTTATCTACCCAACAGGTATCCAGGGCCACAGATTATTTCCACAGGGTCAATGAATGTCATTGGGGGCTTCCATACAATTTCAGGGTGATTAAAACAATTTGTTTCAAGCCAGTCTTTGACCTTTAAAGTTATGGTTTGTATGAACCCAAGTATTTAGTAGAGCCAAGCCAATGAGAATAAGTGATTTTTTGTTATCAACGTAAAGGTGGCTTTCTACTAAGTTGTTCTATAATACGAGTTAACCACAAGTACTTGTCCCTTATCTGAAAATAGCAATCATTTTATCTATGATTGTTGGCTGTCATGATAAGACCCTTACTCTTACTTAATGGGAGTTCTACTAGTACCTGTAAGGAGCCATCAGTGGCATTCTTAGAAAAGCTTTCATTATGTCTAGGATCATGAAGGTTGTTTATAGACCACTCTGTTACTTCATAACAGTGGAGTAAACTATGAACTAATGAACTTTTTCGTTTCCTCATTGCAGTCTTATAACTTAACCCAATCATCTCCTTGAAGTGGGGATAGCCAACAAGGAAGTGCAGATGTGCTTGCCTACAGGGCAGGCCACATGTACAGCAAAGGGTTTGTTGCAATAATTCTGTACATTCCTGGGCCCATACTAGAAAGGAGTGGCAGTCTCCTTTAAATAGTAATATGACTTGTAAAAAGGCTAAAAGCAATATCTTAGATTACTTATCTGGAGAGTTTACTTTCTTTTAGAGCTAAAATTTTTAAATCTTTGGTGGGTTCACAGGAGTAATCAGACAGCTGCTCAGATTTAGTGGCAGTCTCTCTCTCCAGGGCTTGTACTGAGTGTGGTGTATCCAGAGGTCCAAGCCTGCAACATCAACAGTTGGTAGAGTTAGCAGGATTTCAGTGCATTGTCCTTCCCAAGGTGGTCCTAGGGAAGGGGATCATGAGGGAAGTACTAATTACTTGGGTTGCAATGTAGCGTTTCCCTTTTCTGTAGGCTGAGCTTCCCTTAGTGGTGAAAGAGCCCATTGGAATTCTCCAGCAAGGTGACATTTTCAATAAGGCATTGGTTTCCTTATTGGACAAAAAATCATTAGTGAGAAAAGAGCATTCAAAAAGCATTTCAAAAGGACTAAGGTCTAGAATTCAAGGTGTATTTATTACTTTCTTAAGCGCTAACAGTAATCAATGAGACTATTGTAGGTGAGTATCCTGAGTCATTTTGTGAAGATGTCTCTTTTGGGTCTCATTCATTTTTTCTACCTCTCAATGACTGTGGGTGGCTCCCATTCACAGTTAAGTTGATAGAGAATGTTCAGTGCCTGAGAAACACCCCATGTGGCTGTGGCTTGGAAGGAAGACCCATTCCCTCTGTAAACTCTTAGGAAGTCCAAATTTGGTGATGATTTCTGAGACTCAGACTTTCATGACTTACTGTGATTTTTCTGTTCTACAAGGAAAGGCCTCAACCCAGTTTGTGAAAGTTTCTACCAAGACCAGTAAGTATGGAGTCCCTTACACTTTGGTATATGAATAAAATCCATAGCCATGCCTCACTTTTTATGAGCATACAGATTTAAATGGTGTATTGTCAGCAGGCTCAGTGCTGAGGTATTAAGAAGTGTAATTTAAGGTTCTGGAATGCAGTTTGGGAATCAGATTCCCAGGTTAAATATGAGTATTTGACTTTCGAATTTCTTTTATGCACTGATAGTGGACCCATGCAATCCCACCATGTCCAACTATTAAAAATGGCAAACACTTGTAATTCCCAAGAATCTCTTTAGTTGTTTTAGGATTTGGGGCTATAAGAATGAAAGTATTGGAGTAATTCTCCCTTCTCCCAGGCTCTGGGTTCCCTTTGATATGATAAGATTCAAATATTTTACCTGAAGGCTACAGAGTTGTGCCTTAGACCTGAAAACATTGTTACCTCCATCTGCTAGAAAATTCAGTTTTTAATTTCAGACTTTAGAAGATACTGTCTCTAGAAAAAAGAGTAGGATCTTTGAAATGTTTTTATATTGGGGCAACTCTTATTGCTCCACCCATTCTACCTTTAGTTGCTGTCTTAGTTTTCTCTCGATGCTAAGACAAAATGCCTGACATCCAAAGTTAAGAAGGAAAGGTTTATTTAGCTAACAGTTTGTAGAAGTTTTGGTCATAATCAGCTGCTCCAAGGAAGAGAAACACATGACAGAGGGCAACAGTTCATGGCAGTAGAAGACAGTTAAAAGCAATGAGAGAGAGAGGCAGATAAACCTCTTTCTGCCCCTTTATATTCTATTCAGACTTTTGGAATTAGGGTGGTGCCAATTCAATCAGTGAACTGATCCATCAATCATCCATCCTTAATCCCAGCACACTCAATGCTAGTGTTGAACCATAACTCAACCACAAACTCTAGATTTAGCTACCTCTGAAAAAGTCCCATCTAAAAGTGCATGAGGATTTGTCAGGTTATCTAGATATAAACCATAACAGTTGCCTGTATTTCAAGATTTATTTCTGACTCCATAGTGGAGAGGCAACATACTTGACTTGGGTGCATGTATATTACAGTATTCAAGCAAGATAAGTTACCTATCCCCAAGAGTTGTGCTTCTGACTCAGCAGTAGAATTCTGACCTTTCATGCACAAGCTCATAGTCCCTAGTACCACACACACACACACACACACACACACAAAGATATCTCTCCACAGAATGTGAACTAGCCTTTCAGGCATAATTTTAAAATGCTGTGTAAGAAGAAAGCCATAATAGTTAATAGCCTAATGGTTGTGAGAAATGGCATATTGCCTCCTCCCTAGTGACTCTTTTCATTGAAATACGGTGGTTGGAAGAAAGGCCAGTGTTGAAGAGAAGGATCCAGAGACACTTCCTAGCACCCAGCAATAGCCAAGGTTTTTTCCAATATAGTCATGTCATTCATGGAGATGACAGTCTACCCAGAGAGAAAAAGCAGTGCATATACCAGGATCCTTCAGTGTTTCTGGACAAGTTGGTAAGATGGGTCTGATTCCTGAGGTCTATACCTCAAGGGGCAGTCACCTTTGCAACTAGAGCATGGTTCGGAGGGCCTCTTTCTGTGATGGTTCTTATAACTGTCCATCCTAAGGTTGTCTGTCTTTCTGCAGAAGTTGCAGGTGAGTTTAGTCATGAGTGTAGTCATTGAGCCTTTCTTGGAGACCTTGGAATCAGACTTAGACTCTATTCTTTGTAAGTCCACAACAGTGAAGTCAGCCACTTTCTTTTGGTCTCTTTGTTTTCTCCCCTTGGCTTCCTCTTGATGTCAATTATAAAATACTGAGGATGAAATTCTCACTAAAATATGAAATGAGCTGTCTGGAGCAAAAGTCATTTTTAGTAGCTTTTTCTTAATATGTGCAGCTGACTGGGTAATAAGCTTGTCTTTAGTAATGTCCTTCTATCAAATCAGGAGGCAAGGATGTGTATTTCATCAATGCCTCTTCTAAATGATCTAAGAAGGCAAAGAGGTTCTGATCCTTCTCCTGGTTAATAGTTGACAATTTAAAATACTTGAAGGTCTTAGTTCTCATACCTTTTAGACCTTCAAGTCTATAATTCTGAAAATGTCTCCTATTTCAATCTCCTGTCTGGTTGGAGGGTCCATAGGGATCCCCGTAGGGGACTATTTGGACTCCAGAAGGAACTGACTATTCCCCTGGGTACCTGTCTTCTGGCTTTCTAAAATTAATATGATATTCATCTCCAAATGTAATAGCAGCTTGTGCTATTGTCTGTCATTAGAAGTCAGTGTTTGATTTAAAATCAATATTATATCTTTCTAGTCTAGTTCATACGTGTAAGTCCTCTAAAGACTTCAATGTACTGGTAAGAGTTATCTAAAAATGTTCTTATATATTCTTTCATCTATTGAAGCTCACTGAGAGAAAAAGGCACATGAAGACAGGTAGGTCAGAATTTACCATTTACTTTCTGTACATCACCTGGTGCGTAAGGGGCTTGAACAAAATCAGCCAAAGATGGACATAGCCAAGCAGAGGCCTTAATTATGGCTTAGATGCCTCACTCTTAGGGTTCAGAAGGTAAGGGACAGGCAGGGAAAACCTCAGTATCCATAGGACAACTAGGAAAAGCCTCAGGCTCAGTAGTAATGGATACACTTTGATCAGTCTTGCCTTGGGAACCTCATCCTCTAATTTGGTAATTAAGGCTGCCTTGGAAACCCCACCATCAATGTCCAAAGAACAAGGGAGGGGCGCCTCAGGTTCAGGGATAGTGGATAAAACTGTTTGTGCCTTAAGGGCCAGAGGCATCTGGTTTCCCTTTGACTTACATTTACATTTTGAATACAAGAAAGGTTTATCTCCTAGTGCAAAGCAAGTCATGCTGACAATGTTCCCTTTCTCTTACAGTACAGTTTCAGTTGCGAAATAGTATCTTAATTGGTACTTGCCTTTGCACTCCATTTTATCTCTAACTGATAAACAACTCTTTATCAATATGAGGCTTGAACAATTTCCAGTGCTTAAGAATATATTCAAAAGCAGTAAGAGAATTTGACATTGAGTTCCACACTTGAAATACAAAAGGAAAATAGGCATTCTTTTAAACTCTACTTGATTTCTGTGTCCTCCCAATGTATCCCTCAAGGTGACCTTCTCTAGAGCAGGGGACTGATACCTGTAAAGTGATGAGAAGATATCATGGATTGGACTAGCCACATTTTTCCCATCTCTACTCCTAACTGCCCTGGGAACTCACATTCCTAACTCCAGCATGTGTTTCCAAAAGCATAAACTACAACTGATTTCAGTTATGGCAGTCATGTTTAAAGAAGGAAGCATTGCTAGCAAAATTAAACTAATAATCAAAAGACCTGATCAACTGCTTTCCATTTTTTTGGAAGGGAGCAAGGTAAAAAGATCAAACAAAAAATCAGAAGTGGTTGGAGCACTTGCCATCCTGAAAAAGTGACCACCTACAGAGATAGATAGAGGCAAGTAATGATTTGGAAAAATCTTGCTATGGGCCCCAGGGCAAAGAAGTTTCCAAGACATTTGAGCTGTCTACAGAATCAGCTGAGCAATCTTCCTTAACAGCAAGACAAGGCTGAACTTTACTCAGAATCTGCTCTAAAATTTCTGTCTCTATACCTGTAACACACTTATTAAACTCACAGGTTAAACTTACACCCATCATCCAACAACATCAATTTGCTAGCAAAACTGTTTCCCTTCCCCATACATATAAATGATGATAACCCCAACCTAGAAGGAGAGAGAGTTAAGAGTTTGGGATTCTCCCTTAAATTATATATGTTTTGATCCCTTATGTATTGTGTACAGGGAAATAATTCCTTCTTGTCTCATCCAGAACTTAGTTCTTTCTATGGAGGTCTCAGGTTCAGTTTCCAACACCTGGGGAACTCTGTCCAGAGCACTAAGCCAAGACATGCTTTTATGTGTGTTCTCCTGGAAAGGCAAAATTCCAATGCGTAATCTGATCCAGAGATAGTATGTATTCTTTTCCTAAAATTGCCTCTCTGAATCCAACTTTAAGAAATGTTCATTTTGTATGGGCTCATTTTAAAAATGTTTCATTGTTCAATGGGAGACAAAGGTTGAGATAGTTCAGGGTTCCCTGCTGTGACTTGCATGATTCCTGAGGTTCCTGGGATGAAGGACCATGAGAAAATGAGAAAAATAAAGACAAAAGCAGGGATCAGATGGAGTCCTTACTCTCCAGATAAGAGGAAAGGAATTGTAGGCATGATTATTTATACATTTAGCAAATTAAGGTCACAAACCCCCTTATCGGAGCAGCCCACTGTTCAGATTGTCACGGAGCTAAGTATTCTCTGGGCTGAAGCAGTTTTTTCACATGGCTTGCCCCAGGCACTCTTTGTTTTGAGACCCAGCTGGCCAGCTCCTGCAGGTATGGTCATTTTCCAGCTTCAGTGGTTCCCTACAATTCCTTCCTCTCTCAATTCCTCTAAAAAATGAAAGTACAAAATAATAGGAAAAGATCAGAAATGACATAAGAAAAAGGAAGTCTTTTCTTCTTATACTCATAGTGAGTTATTGAGTCATAATTATCAGTCCAGAAAGGCAAGAGTATGGAATCTCAAGAGCTAAGATTGCCTCCTCACCAGTGGAATATCAGACCAGAAAAGAAAGTGAGACAGAACAGACTCGACATTCTCTGTAGAGCGTACAAAGGCAATCAAGCAAGACTGTCCCGGTGAAACCTGTCCTCCAATGGTTGTTGGTACATTGCCTTTTAACTGGCAAAAGGAGTCCCAATATTTATTAATAGGCATATATATTTCCTAAATGCAAACTAGTATCATAAAAAAGAGTCATTTTAAAGCATTTCATAAATTCACATTTTGATTAGTATCAAAATTCACCAGGGGAAGCTCTCACACTACTTTTTCCTAGTGCTGCTAAGATAAGATAACAAACAACAGTCAGTCAGTTCCAATAAGCAACCCCAGTAAACCAGGAACTAGTGAGTTCAAATGCAGCATACACAAAAGAGGAGTACAAGACTTTACTGGTAAAAGCAAAATGTCCCATCAAAAAAATATCATAACCTTTCCATGTTTCAATTTAAATTTATCATCATTTTAACAAAAAACAATGCATAATAAGACAAGGCATAAAACTCAAGGTATAAGCAATTGACAAACAAGGATAGCAATTTTTGTTTTCCTAAATAAATCACAACCCATGAAACAAAAGCAAACTCTTAGATCCTTCCAGTTATCTTAGTGGGGGCTACAAATTATACAGAACCTTTAGATTATATATGGAAAATATAACTCCCAATTTAGATGCCAGATAAGCCAAGATCATGTTCCCCAAAACTGAAGAATGAATACTAAAGAACCACAGAGGTTAAGGATAGGAAATTTTATTGAATAAGGCAACTCCTGAGAGACAGGAAAGGACTTGACTCAATTGCTGAAGACCTTACTTCCCAGAGAAAGTTTTATAGGGCAAAATCATGAAGTGGGTACAACGTACAGCAAAATTTTGATCTACCAATAAGATTACAGGTATAGCCACTTAGGTAATGTTGATCCAGTGGGAAAGCAAGTCACATAGCAAGCATGCATGGAAACAACAAAGAATTGTTCAGGAAAGAATGGGTCTGACGGTCTTAGTCACCAACCTAGGTGACAGAGGTCTATCTAGACTTTAGTGGACCAGGTGTTACCACTTATTCCCTGGGAAGACATATAAGTGTGCTCACTCCATCTTTACCTTGAGGCTTGGCCTACAAAAAATACACCTCTGGCCATAGTCCTATTGTGTTTTTTATCTTTTATATTGACTCTCCAGAGGGCCTAACCCTGTCTGACTGCTTATAATAGTTCTACTTTACTTAGCTGTTTATAATAATACCAAGTATACACTTGAGAATTCTTTGCTTGCCATGCAAAAGGTGCCCAGCCAGCCAGCCAGCCTGAGAATGCAGCCAGGAAATATTTGCATTCTCCACATATTGCCAGTTCTCCAGCTATGGAGAACTCATAAGCTATTTATTGACTACTCTATCTATATATTGAAGGTTTACCTAGGGAGTACAAAGGCCATGGACTAATTTGCCATAAGTATAGACCCATCATGCAGAGACCACTTTACATCAGTGTGCAGTGAGTTCATGAAGCCAGAGGCACTTCAGAAAGTCCTTCCTAGGGAAATATTTAGTTGTGCCATGATTGTATAGATTGTGACTTAACACATAGAAAGTTGTGCACTTGAAACTAATCTATCATACTTCTGGTTTTGGGCTGAAAGCCCAATGAAGGCCTGGAGTAGGGCCACCCTGAGCTTTGGGATTCCAATATCCACCCCAGTGTCCAGAAAGTAAGACAGGGAATCAAAGATGTTTATTCTTAAGCCATTATGTTTTGATATTTCCCTGTTGGGTTTTGGAATTAATTAGGACTATTGGTCATTTCATTTTGTCTACCTTTTCCCGTTAGAATATGAATATCTGCTCTATGTCTGTCACTTTTTTTTCAGGTATCAGGGATTAAACCCAGGACCACCATACTGAACTACATTCCCAGTCCTTTTATATTTTTTTGGCAGGGGATCCACTAAGTCACTAAGTGTGATAGACTGGTGATATCTGTGGTTAACTGGTGATATCTGCTGAATTTAATCAGCATGATGCTGAGCAATGATGACTTACCTGAGGACTGTTGCCGAGATAAAAAGGAGAATCAGGGAGGAAAAGTTTAGTGTTATTTTTTGGTGATGTTGGTTCTCCTGTGCCATGAGTTCTCCTGGAAGAGCTTATTGAGCTTCTTTCCTTATGTGAACTTGGCTGTTCTCATCATCAAAGGAGCTTAGGACCTTGTGGTTGCTAAGAATGGCTGTGGTTCACTTTGGGGGAGCTGTGGTCCTTATGTTGAGCATTGCTTCCTGGCTCCAGAGGGAAAGATGGTGTGCTGTGCAATCTCCAGGAGAAAATTATGCTGAATTCCTGATATGAATTCAGCTGTTATTATCATCAGAGGAGCTTGGGACCTGTCATCACTGTGGATGGATATGTTACTTTTGCAGGGAGCTCTGGTCTTTACTTTGAGCATCACTTTCTAGTTCCAGTGTAGATCCCTCAGCCTGCTGGCAAGGATCCTTCATCCTTCAGGCAGAGACTTTCTAGATTCTACCACTGATCTTTGGGACTTCCCAGTGCAGATCCATGAAAGACTTGCATGAGTCATTGTCATGGGCTCTGTCTTCAGCAGGACTCATACAGGATATTGCTGTGGGATCCAGGACATTAACTAGATTCCATAGGTCTTCAGTATGTTGGCAGATTTTCTGTACTTTCTTTATATTTGACTCCCTGAGTGACCATTATGAATAACACAGAGGCATAGCACCAAAAGAGAAGGCATCAGGGTCCAAGCACAGTACCTCAGATCACGCATTCTCGACTCACCCAGGCATACCCAAGAGTGCTTTACAAATCCTGTGGGTAGTTTTCTTAATCCAGTCAAGTTGACATAGCATGCTTAGTAGTCACATTAGGATCTCATAAGAAGTATCCTTTTCTTGTTCCAGAGCCTATGTAATCTTTAGAAATAAAACAAATAATTAAAGATGAAGCCAAAATATCACTGTTATTACCAACAAAAAATATTGTTTCACTGTTATTACCAAACTAAAAAATACTGTTTCAGTCTTAGCCAAAGAAATTTGGCCCTCTGACTAGGCAGAACTTAATCCTTCAGTAAAAACTCAGGCTTTTTCTCTGAAGAAGACAGTGAGTGGTGATTAGCAGAAAATATTTGTCTTTTTCCCAAATTTACTAGCTCATTTATACAGGAGCAAAACTCTCGTTTTATCAGAGGCAATAGATGTAGATAAACTATTAAATGGCAGGACCAAATACAGAAAGATGCCAAAATTTTGATCATTGTATATGTCTAAGGTCTAGATATAATGTACTGTGTATAAAAAAAGCGATTATTGGTTACTTTGCATGCATTAAACTTAACTTTAATGCATAGACTCACTATGCTTTAAATTATATATGATGTTTTATAAGTGAAAAATTGTTCACTTAACCAATCATAAATTAATTAATAAAAACATTTTATAAGTAAACATTTAAATGATTTTTAAGTCTTAAAACTCAATTTCTTAGTTAACAAAAAGCCTAACAGTGGAATACATAGAAATCGCCTTAATAAAATATAAAACAATTATTGCCCCATTAGTTTTTGTGTATATAATGAGAATTTAAATACTTTAAGAAAACATTGAAAATTTTATTGATAGATTTTAACTTCAGCATATATATATATATATATATATATATATATATATATGATAATCACTGGGGAGAAGCACAATAAGATGCTGGATGAGAGGTGGAAAAGCCACCTGTTGTGAAGAACACTGAAACAATCTGGTTTGGGCAGCTGCATTCTTCAGTTACAAAGAGGAGTTTCATCCAGAAGTTCTACTGTTCCACGGGAAACACCATTTAGAATTTCTAAAATATTTTATTTTAACATAAAATATAAATATTAGAAATTTAACTTATTTAAGGAAGAATTCTTAGACTTTCACCTTAATAGTTTTTAACAATGCATTAAAATCCACATATTGTTTTTCAAAATCAGAAACCACAAATACTTGAATTTATATTTAGCAACTTAGATGAACATCTGTAAGCATTAATTCTATTTCCACTCATTAACAGATTTCAGCAATTACTTTAGAACACTCATGAGAACCAAATAATAGTATAATTAACATTCTGCAGATATATATTTTAAGATGTATATAAATATATATATACTTACATAACATATATGTTATTTTATATATATTCTTATAATAAGCTAAATATATTCATATTCATTTTAAAAATATATCGTATATATTGCATACATTTATATTTAATGTTTAACCAAGACAAACCTCTTAAGTTATTGCACAAATACTTGGAGGACCTCAGCAGGTAGATGGAACTTCAGTGATCCTTACCCTCACCTGGATGATGTTGGCAGGCAGGTGAGAGTGAAGCTGAGTCCTCCCCCATCTGCAGGACTTGATGGGCCAGTGAGAAGGTAGGTGAGCACTATCACTACCAGAAGGGCCATGGGCAGGCCTGTGAGAGTGCTGGTAGACCTCCTGTGTTCTTCCAGGTGGCCCTATGAGACCTGCAGAGACCTAGTAGGGCACTGGCTGGGATGCACACCATGAACAAGTGCATCTGGTGGTCAGAGAAATTTTGAAGCCACAGTAAAAATATGAGTTAAGGATTTGTTCACATCAATACTCTCAGACTAATTGGCCCAGGAAGAATCTAGTACTCACCCAACTGGCCCTACAACAAGAATACAGGTGACTGGGCCCTCTCCTATGCTTTGGACTCAGCAGCTCAGTGAATGTCAGCCACATAGTACGACCCAGACTAAGATACACATGATCAACAGGCAACACTAGCAGGACTGAAAGGACTA
The DNA here is from genome assembly GCA_004027455.1 of Hydrochoerus hydrochaeris. Taxonomy (NCBI): domain Eukaryota; kingdom Metazoa; phylum Chordata; class Mammalia; order Rodentia; family Hydrochaeridae; genus Hydrochoerus; species Hydrochoerus hydrochaeris. The sequence goes on along the minus strand of PVLA01006840.1, from coordinate 6,667 downwards.
AAATATGAACCAAGAAATTAAAATGACAAATGAAAAAGCAAATGCATTCTCAGACCTCCAGGCTATCCAGAACAAGAAAAGGAGACATTGACATAAAATATATTGGAAAACACACCTGAAATTTCTGAAAAGATAGCAAATGAAATAAAGAAACAAATCCAAGAGGTTATAGAGGAAATCAGATCAGAAATAATCTCTCAGGTAAAAAAAGAAATGACAACCTTAATGAAGGAATTGCTCCACATAATAGAGAAGACATAGATTAAAAAAAAATACAGAAGCATAGGAAAATGATGGAAACCTTGAATGAACATTATAGGAAACAACTAGAATGCATGAATGCAGACAGATATTCAGGAGATTGAAATTTCCACTGAAACATGGCAAAACTGCTTGAACAAAACTGAAGCTAGACTTTCAGATCTTGAAGACAAGATGACAGTTATCAATCACAAAAGGAAAAGTTTCTTTAATATAACAAGGGGCCATGAAATAACAATTCAAAAATTCCAACATGGTGCAAAGAAAAACAATATGAAACCGATAGGTGTCAATGAAAAAAGCAGGAGTCAACACAAATGACATAAAAAGTTTATTGGCAGAAATAATAGCAGAAAATTTCTCAAGCCTAGTAACAGAATCTGACATGCAGGTAAGTCAGGCATACAGAACTCCAAAAAGCTATGACAAAAATTTAAATCTAAGCCCAAGCATATGATAATCAAAAAATGAGAAATTCAGCATAAAAATAGAATGCTAAAAGCTGTTAGGGAAAAAGAAACATCACCTATAAAGGAAAGCCCATTAGAATCACAGCCAACTTCTCAAGAGAAACTCTCAAGTCAAGACAATCTTGAAGTAACATACTTCAAGCCCTGAAAGAAAACACCTTTAAACCTGGATTGACCCATTCAAACCTACCATTCAAAATGAATAGAGATAAAAGATTCTTCCATGACAAAGATCAACTAAAGAAATTCATGTCCAGCAACCAAACCTTACAAAGAGTACTGAAAGGTATTCTAGCTAGAAATAAAAATAATTCCAGAACCACAGAAAGAAACTACCAGGCATGGCAAGCAATATAACAGAGGAGAAAAGCAAAGAATCAACTGTGGGAAAATAACATGACAAAGATAAACCAACACAAATCACTTATAACTGTCAATGCAAATGGCCTCAATTCACCAATCAAAAGAAATGGAATGGCAGGTAGATTGAGAAATAAGATCCACCAATATTCTATATACAAGAAACACATCTAAATAAAAAAGAAACTCATAGACTGAGTCAAAAGATGAGGAGAAAATGACAAAGAATAGAAAAACCTATTCTATGCAGCAGAAACCCAGAAAAAAGCAGGGGCAGCTATTCTGTTTGTGAACAATGTGAACTTCTAACAAAAAATGATCAAAAGAGATAAAGCAGATCACTATATATTTGTAACAATCATAAGTATATATGCACCAAAATGAGAACACCCAATTATACAAGACAAATATTAATAGATGAGAAAAGTCAAATAGTAATACAATTGTAATGGGGAACTTAATAACCTATTGTTACACAGAGATAGATCAACTAGACAGAAAGTCAGCAAAGAAATCACAGAACTGAATCAAGCATGTGAACAAAAGTACTTAATAGACTTTTTCAGAATGTTCCACCAAACATCAAAATACACATTCTATGCAGCAGCCCATAGGACATTCTCTAAAATAGATCATGTACTGACTTTATAGAACATGCTTAAGTAAATACAAAGGAATTGAAATTATTCTATGCATATTATTTGACCATAGTGAACTGAAATTGGAAATTAATGGCAAGAGAAACTGAAAAAAATACATAAACACATGGAAATTAAATGACACCCTCCAGAACAACAAATGGGTCACAAATGAAATTAAAGAGAAGGAAATTAAACAATATATACAATCAAATGAAAATACAGATAGAACATACTGGAACCTGTGGAACACAATGAAAGCAGTCCTACAAGGGAAATATATCAGTAAATTCTCACATAAGGAAAAACAAATGAGCAAAAATAAACAACCTAACGCTGCACCTCAAGTTTCTAGGAAAAGAAGAGCAACTCAAGACCAAAGCTCACAGAAGGGAGGAAATTATAAAGATCAGAGCAGAAATTAATACAGCTGAGACTAAGAAAATAATACAAAGAATTAATGAGTCAAAGTGTTAGCTCTGTGAAAGAATAAACAAAATTGATAAACTCCTAGCCAACAGTATGAAAAAAAGGAAAGGAAAAACTCAAATTCATGCAATGAGGAAAGGAAAAACTGAAATGACTACAGATCCTGTGGAAATTCTGAAGATCATCAATACCTACTTCAAAAATATTTACTCACATAGAATAGAAAACACAGAAGACATGCAAATATTTCTAGAAATTTATGAATTAGTAAAGCTGAATCAAAGAGATATAAAAATATTGAATAACCCAATATGTTACTGAAATTGAAAATATAATTAAATGCTTGCCAACAAAAAAATGTGCAGGTCCTGAAAGATTCACAGTTGAATTAGACAAGAAATTTAGCAAAGATTTAGTGCCAATACTCCTCACTTTTTATTGAAGTTGAAAGGGAAGTAATTCTTCCTAACTCACTACTAGAGGCAAATATTACCCTGATACCAAACACAGAAAGACAAACCAAAAAGGACAATTACAGGCCAAAGTCCTCAATGAACATAGATGCAAAAATCCTCACTTAAATAGGAGCAAACAGAATGCAGCAAATCATCAAAAAGATTATACTCCATGACCATGTGGAATTCATACCAGGAATGCAGGGATGGTTCAACATCTACAAATCAATAAATGTAATACACCACCTCCACAGATCAAAAGGCAAAAATCACATGATCATCTCAATAGATGCAGAAAAAGCTTTTGACAAACTCCAACACTCATTCATGACAAAAACTCTATAGAAAATCAGAACAGATGGTCTCTAAATCAATCATATAAAATCATTTATGACAAACTAACAGCCAACATCATAGTAAATGAACAAAAACTGAAAGCTTTCAATCTAAAATCAGGAGCAAGAAAAGGATATACACTATCACCACTCTATTCAATATAGTTCTGGAAATGTTAGCCATAAAATTAGACAAGAGAGAAAAATAAAAGTAAAAAGGATAGGAAAGAGTTAAATTATCATTATTTATAGATGACATGATACTGTATACACAAGACCCCAAAAACTTCACCAAAAGATTGCTAGAGTTAATAAGAAAATTCATCAGCATATCTGGAAACAAAGTCAACACTCAAAAATCAATAGCTATCCTGTACATAAACAACCAACTCACTGAGAGAAAAATTAGGGAAACAACAACTTTTATAATAGCATCCAAAAAAATGAAATACTTAGAAATCAATCTAACAAAGGATATAAAAGAGCTATGTATTGACATTACAATACTCTAAAAGGAGATTGAACAGGATTTTAGAAAATGGAAAGCTATCCATTGCTCATAGATAGGAAGAACCAACATTGGCAAAATGGCCATATTCCCTAAACCATTATACAGATTTAATGTAATTTTGATCAAAATATAACTATCTTATTTCACAGATCTAGAGAAAACATTCCTAAAATTCATTTGGAAACAGAAGATACTTGTAATAGCAAAGGCAATCCTGGGCAACAAAAGTAAGGCAGGAATCATCACAATCCAAGACTTGAAATCATATTACACAGCTACTTTAATAAAATCATCATGGTAATGGGCAAAAAACAGACCTGAGGATGAGTAAAACAGATTAGAAGAAATAGACAGAACTACAAGAACACTCAGCCACCTTATCTTTGACAAAGGTGCCAAATATGCTCAGTGGACCATGCTCTTTTATTTGCATTTTTTGTTGTTGTTGTTTTTTGGGCTGTTTGCTTTGGTATCGGGGATCGAACTCACAACCTAGCACTTACCAGGCAGGCACTTATGCCACTAAGCTAAATCCCCACCCCAGATAACCTCTTTATTAAATGGTGTTGGAAAGATTGACTTTCTACAGGCTGAAGACTAAAAATAGACTCATGTCTATCACCATGCACTAAATTAAAGTCAAAATGGGTCAAAGATCTAAATGTTAAAACAGAAGCACAAAACACACTGGAAGACAAGGAAGGTAGAAATCTTGAAGACATAGGGGTAGGCAGAGAATTCATGAACAAAATGTAAACTGCATGGGAAGTACTGCAAAAATCAACAGGGATCTCATCTTATTAACAAATTTTTGCACATCAAAAGGAATTACTAACAGAGTGAAAACAATACTCACAAAATGGGAAAATATCTGAGCCAACTGTCCCTCAGACAATAGACTTCTATCTGGAACACATAAAGAACTAAAAAGACCAGGTCCCCCAAATTCAAAGACCCAATCCAAAAATGTGCACCTGAGATGAGCACACACTTCTCAAATAAAGAAATACACAAATAACAAATAGATATATGAAAAAACACTCAACATCACTGATCATTGAAGAAATGCATATTATAACTACATGGAGATTCCATCTCACTCCAGAAAGAATGGCTATCAAGAAATTAACCAATAAAAATTCTGGCAGGGCTATGGGGGAAAAGGAATCCTTCTCCACTGTTTGTGGGAGTGTAGACTCATACAGTCACTTTGGAAATCAGTATGGAGATTACTCAAAAGGGTAGGATTGGAGGTCCCATTCTATCCAGCTATTCCCTTCTGGGTATTTTTCCAGAAAAACTTGAAAACATCATACCACTGCATTATATGTGCACCCATGTTTATAGCAGCACAATTTGTAATAGCTAAATCTTCGAAACTGCCCAAATGCCCATTAGTTTTGAATGGATAAAAAAGATGTGGTATTTTTATACAATGGAGTACTACTCAGTTATACAGAAGGATAAACTCAAGGAATTTATATGTAAATGGATGCAACTTGAGACCCATACTCATAAGAAAATAAATCAGACTCTCATGTGTAAATATTGTGTTGTTTCCCAAGTGTAAGAAGCTGAAAGAGTAAATAAAATCCAAAATGTGCAATAAGGACTGTTTAGGGGAAAAGAAAAGAAACTGCTCAGAAGGAAAAAACAACTGGGATAGAGGATAAGTTTTACATAAAATTTAAGTCACATTAATATACAAATTAATGTAAATCACACAATATTTATGTTATCAAAACTTAAGGTCCTTATTTATCAGTTTTATGTAACTCTTGAGGTCTAGCAATTTCTCTTCTCCAGTGCTTTGAGTTTGATTGGCCTTACATAGTTGTATAACCATTTTTTAATTGAAATCCCTGACACACTCAGAAGTCTACAAGGTCAAAACATAAAGATTGAAAGTGAAATTGATATGAGCTCAAAAAAAATTTAATGAAGCAATTGAAGTTACTTAAATCAGTTATTACAACAAGCAGAGAAAAAGATAAGCAAACATAGAACAAATAAAACAATTACACTAAATCAAAGTGCTGTTTTAGATGCATTGGCTATTTCATTATAATAATTTTTTTCATAGTTTTAGGTTTAGAACTACAAGTAGACTTGTTAGAATTTCCCTAGGTGTTACCCTTTTTCTTTCTGTAAGTCATAACAGTATTTTATTTAATACTCTAAACTACTCTGAGTATTTTTCTCTACTTAACAATTTCGAGTTATAGCCAGCAAAGGTCAGAAGAGGGAAGGAGAGAAAAGCTGTAGATTGCTAGATGGGACTTTAGCTCACCATCCTCCCTTATATAAAAATAACTTTGAGGCCTTGTCCCTTGTGTCCTTAACTTGCACTTGGAGAAAAACAACTTTATAAAATCTTCCATCTTAAATTATTCCCAAGTTCATAAAAAAATCCTAAAATTGACATTTTAGGGACAGACATAGTTACCCATAATCACTTAAGATACACTGCATGCCTTTAAGATCTTCTTTATGACTCTTGAAAAGAGGCACAGAGAGAAAAAAGAGTGAAGACAGAATCCATGTCAGTTTCCCAACATGGAGGCCCTCCCCATTACCACAGCATCAACACTGCCCGAGGAGACACTGTGCGGTTACCCCAGGAGTGCAGCCTCCTGACACTGCCCCTTCGCCTTACCTTCAGTGACTCTTAGGCCATGGAACCCTGCTGGGCTTGCAGAAGCTTGATACTCATGCCCATAACAAATAATCTTGCTCTATGTAAGTGCATGACTATGTAACTATGGTTACTAAAGTGTTCATATTGAATAGATTAAGAAAGCCACAAATGGAGTTGAAAACCACATCTGAGATTTGCTGAAAAATTCATCCCAAAGATCTTTATATCTAGGGATATGTAACATATACAAGGAACTCCTGGAGGATTTAAAAAGTCTGGAAATGTCACGTTGCAGGTACAAATCACACACCATTTTAGATAGGGAAATAGCATCAGTCCAAAATTATCATAAGAATACCAGAACCCTGTAACATGATAAGAGGAAAAAAGCTATTATTATAGAAATGATCTCACAAGGCCCCAAGGGCAAAAATGTCTCTAAGGCAAGGCTAAACAGGCCACCCAAGGACCCAAGAAGGTCACACAGGCAACTGAGGATGGCAGAAGTGCAGCTTTCCTGAGGATCTGTGAATGCATTTTGGCAGAACAAAGTGCAAAGACTGCACACTG